>JAVJIF010014503.1:0-110953 GCA_038442645.1 Agave tequilana | reverse complement strand
TTTCTTATATATGTATGTTTCAAAATATCAATTAGTATCAATTTCAATTGGTATTTTCTTTTTCATACATATATATTATATATGTTTTAATTGTGCTTGATTTACAATATCATTACATGTTTAAAGCACAAATTATGTTTATGAAAAGTTTTACTTAAAATTTAAAATGGATCTTTATAAAACTGATGCATTGTTTTCAATGGTATTTCTATTGATATCAAAATATACTTCATATTTTACCTTCTAATCGGTATCAAAAATTTACAAGATATTTCTAGTGGTATCAATAACCTACAAGTAAATCTTAAAATGTGTTTAGTTACAAGTGGTATCTTAAAATTTTTTGTTTACAAGTAGCATCTTAAATTTTGTTTACTTAAAAGTGGTATATCAAAATTTGTTTTGTTAACTTAAGAGATGTCAAAATTTGTTTTAAAGTGATTTCAAGATTTCTTGATATGTATTGTCTATATGCAAAGGGAGCTTAATGTCTCTTCTATATATAGATCCATGTTGAGTGTATCGTATATTGAGGAGCTTGACATCTCTTCTTTATGTGGTACACGTGTGTAAGGGGAGCTTAACATCTCCCACTTATGCATTATATATTATATTTTATGTGAGCTAGGGTTTTGTATCTCTTCTTCATGTAATGCATGTATGCAGGGGGAGCTAACTTCACGTCTCTCTCTTCATAAATGTATATCGCATATATATCTTTATTGTTTGATTTATTCCTCGCCCCTTTGTTGATGATTTGACAAAAATGAGGAGAAGGATTTTGAGTTTACATATGCATATTTCTTTTCTTGCTTATGCATATATGTATGTTTTGTTTATGCAAAAAGGAGAGAAGAATTTTGTTTATGCAAAAAAGGGAGAAGAATTTGGTGAGCTTATGCATACTTATCTCCTTATTTATGCATATATGTTTGTTTTAGTTTTATACACTTTATTGACTATCTTATTGTTATTGGTATGCATGAGTTAAGGGGGAGCTTCTACGAAGCTTATCTTTAATCCATGCATATATAACTCCATGAGTTTTGTCATCATAAAAAAAGGGGGAGATTGTTGGCTCAGAGGCCCATCACTTTATTTTTAGATGATAACTCATCATGTAGTTATAATACTAATGATCTTGTGTTTAATTAGTCTCAGATATTTGATCAAGATCTTAGTAGGTATTAGCTTCAACAAAAGATTCAAAGTCAAGTTGAAGTAGCACGTGTTGATCAAGAGTTCGCGCATCAAGTACTCAAGAGGAGTCTACTTATTGGATCAAGGTTTGGACCAAGTCAAGAAGGAGAAGAAGATTTTTAAGAGAGATTTTTAGAAGACCTGTGTCAGGTTTTGTAAGTGTTAAGATTTGTTTTTAGATAAATGTAAACGATAGATAGTTGATGGATTGCTCAAGTCATATACACACACACAAAAAATTTATATGTATTTTAAAAATACCGGTTTGATTTTAAGCTTCAAAATATACATATGTTTTTATCAAAACTATTTTAGAGCTTATTGTCAAAAATATAGATATTTCATCTCATATGTATAGTGCATCATATCCATACACACTAAGCTTCAAAAACATTTAAAATATCTTATTTCTGTAATTGGAGAAGTTTTGAAAAAATTGTTTTCACTTTGAAGATTGTTTTTTTGAAAAATACAGTTTTTGTTTAAAGCCAAAATTTCTATATCATAAAAATAATTCAAAATATTTGTAATATGTTTGATTTTTATTCAAACATGTTTGTATATCAAAAGTATATCAATGAACTAATCTTTGTAAAAATTTATGAGAATTTATGGGATTTTATTAAAGATAAAAAGACCAAGTTTTAATCCCTAAAAAATGTTTGACCAGGCCTTCTGCCGGTCGACCGGACTGTCGAACAAGGCAGAAGTCGGTCGACCGATCCGGTCGACTGATGTGCACAAACATGCACAGCCAGTTTGACTGGAGGACCGGTCGAACGGGTCGCCAGAGAGCTCTGCACTCTGGATCTGGCCCCGGTCAACCGGGCAGTCGACCGGCAGAGAGCTCTGCTCTTTATATCCAGGCCTTGGTCGACCGGGCGGTCGACCAATAGCAGCATCAGCTGCTAAGTTGGCCTCCAACAGCCATATTTTGGGAACCTATAAATTGGGGTTCCCTTGGACTGTTTTCTACAAGATTTCAACAGAGTTTTTGTGCTAGTTTTTTCTTACCTCTCTAAGTGTTTATCTCCATTTGTTTTAGATCTATAACTTCCATATGAAAAGGAGATTTTTCAAGAGTGATTTTTCAAAAGAGATTTCTTGAGTTTTTCATCACAAATCTATCCAAGTTTTTCTTACACACACTTGAGCTTTCCATTGCTATATCAATCCTATAGGAGAGTTGTTGTGAGAGTATTTTTAGGTGATCAAAGTCTTAGATCACAAGTATTCTACTTTGTATTTGAGGAGGCGAACTTACGGGTTCGTGTTGTTTGAGTTCTTGTGGGACCTCGGTGCAGAGGTGCGGCCTCGGCAAGCTAGTGTGCTTGCGTGTGTGGTTCTTGCGGGAAACAAGAGAGGGACTAGTGAGTCCAAGGAGTTTAGTGTGATCTCGTTATAGGTGTTGCGGCACTAAGTGATCCGGTGGGATTAGTTTTAGTGAAAATCCTTCATAGTGTTGAAGGTGGGGACATAGAGTAAGGTGCTCGAACCTCGAAAACAAATCTCCCTTATTTGTGATTGCTCTCTTTATCTCTCACTTGTGTTTATATCTTGCATGCTTACATTGTTTATATCTTTATATGCTTGATATATCTTGTGCTCTAATTGTTATATGCTTGGAATTGTTTGCTCACACTTGTATTCAACCAAGAGAGCCATAGCGGCACCTCAACTCTTATCTAGAGGAATCTTGAGGAGATAGTCCAGAGCCCTTCACCGGAAATTCGGATACTCTTGTGTTATACTTGATGTGTTTTGTATAATAGTTTTTAGTTTGCTTAAATAGTTTTTATTTCCACATTAGTTTTGCATTAGATTAGCTAGTCACCTATTCACCCCTTCTAGGTGACCTACATTTACCATGTACAAAAATGTGTATTTAGAAAGGCCTAACTAACCCGGGAAATAAACGAAAACATCTTTCCCATGGCTTGCAAAATATACTTCCTTGGCACCTAATCTGCCAAGAGAGACGCCGGAGACAAACCAGAAAAAATCCCAATCCATCGCACGATGAACAGACATGTGCTGTTGATAGGACAAGGGATGTAGAACCGCATGTGGGAATTCGCCTATTTGACGGAGCCACTTGTAGAACCGAAACATCTTCTCCATGTTGGGAAGAAAGAACCGCATGTTCCCTATTTGACGGAGCCACTTGTAATCTCCATCATGCAAAATCCTATCATTCTCGTCGATGTCATCACAAAGAGGAAAGCAGGCTTCGTAACAAAGTACGGGAATTCGCCTCGAACAATCCATCGGAGATAATTTCCCAAAGGGTCACCATACTGGCCTTGATGATCCTCTCCCTTCGCTCCTTTGATTTACCGGAAGTCACAGGAGCGGTTTTCTGAAGCATGAAGGTCAGGATTTCTATCGGCCCACCTACGTGCCCAAAATGACACTTCTTGGACAGAGGGCTGGAGGAGTATCGCACTGCAATGAAATGATACTTAATCAGAAATCTAAAAGAAAATGGCTTAGTGCTTGAAATTCAAATACAAGAATGAGCCCCATACGCGAAAATCAGCAAAATCCGCGTCTAGACTCAAAAATGCGAGGCTTGCATGTAGCCTGCATTCAAAACCCAGAACATAGAAAAAATTTCTATGTATCGGACTCAGACGCGAGATTCAGTAAAACTTGCGTCTAATCTTACAAGACGCGAGAATCAATAAAAAAAGTCCGCGCCTGAACTCCCCACACTTGGAAATATTCTGAGCACTGAGTCCAATACGCGCGGTTCAACGAAGCCTACGTTCGACGAACAGATACGGACTCAATTTGATGAAGCGAAGACACAGAGGTCGTCAAACCTGCATCTTGTCTATCAAATCAAGAACCGCGTCTGAAGATCAAACACGGGCATGAGCCCGCGTTGGCGGTTCACATTCAAAAGAGACTTAAGAGTTAAAAGAACTCTTTAAGACCTTTCAATGGCGAAAACCAAATCAGATGATTTTACTACCTGAAATAGGGGCCTCCTGCGTGGAAGAAAAAGTCCATCAGAGTCTCAGGAGCAGCAGTGCTCGAGGACGAAGCCTCATGCTTAGCTTTTGGTGCCATTTCGACCGTAAAATCAGTGTCAAAGACGGTGAAAATAGAAAAAGCTTCAAGCTTTTCTTAACCCTAAATGTAATGCTCGACAGAAGAAGAGTCTAATGATGACTCTTGAAAGCCTGTTGTCTTTATAGGCACAGTGATCCCAGAGATACGTGGCGCTTGGCTGAGACCTAATCCCCGCCCGACGCGTGGCGTGCATATTAAATAATATTTTAAGTATGTGTGCTTTAGTTTCCTTGATACTTCCGTTATAGCATGAAGGCTATACGGGTCGAATCCACAGGGACGGGATGCGATAGAAGCATTAATAGTTCATATTCACATTGGTTGTAATGAGTTCTTTTTTTTAAGAAAGAGAAAAGAAAAAGAAAAGAAAACTAGAAAGTGTTAGGAGGAGAAGGCGATGAAAACGACGAAGTGAAAGAATAAAAGTGAAATAAAAAAGAAGAAATAGTAGAAAGCAAAGTTGAAAAACTTGGTGAAGTGATTTGGAAAATGTGATTAAATAAATAGAAAAGGGATGAGCTTGTGGTGAAAAAATAAAAAAAAACAATGGTGAATGGAAAGGATGATGAAAATAATGATAAGAAAATGATAAAGTGGTTTTTGAAATTTATTTTAAAACAAAGTCAAAAGAGAAGAAAAACTCATGGATACTATGTTTGGTGGGAAAATTGAAGGGACGTGTAAATTCTTTATTTGATTGTAAAGAAAATTAGAACAGATCAATAATCCGGTTACAGAGAGGGAAGATATTTAAGCTCAAATCTCTCTTTGTTAATGCTGTGTTCTTGATGTGGTGATGGAAAGTAAATCTTATTTTTCGTTGACCGGGGTGAACATCAAGACCTCTTGGGAATCTTCTCTTTGGACAGTGGACGAAGTAACACAGCTTCTGTCCAACAAAAATCTCAAAGAGACCATAGGCAAAAACAAACTTGTATGCAGTAAGTTGTTAGAAGAGTTGAACTCTCTTTTTCTTTTTGCTGAAGATCTTGGCCCTTCTACGGCTTACAACCGAAGTTCCTCTGACCAGATCTTTTTTCCTTTGTCCGCCCTTCTTCAATAGCAAACTGGGCTATTTATTGAGGTTTCAGGGGGTAAAAGTGTCCCCTAAAAATACTTGTAATGGGGGTTAACTCCCTCATTACGTGGGCAGTAATTGACCCAGTAATGAGGGCAGTTATAACCATGACGCGGGCTTTGAGCCTCGCATTTTGCCATTTAGGTGATGCTTGAGAAATGCGAGCTCCAAATTCTGTGTCAAGCTTCACGTGAGACGCGGGCTTTGGGCTCTGCGTCTTGGTACTACAGTGATGCTGAGATGCGAGTTTCATGCTCCGCGTCTTGGTCATTGCAATGATGTTGAGACGCAGGTTTCAATTCTCGCCTTGTTGCTATGCTAGTGGCGATGATTAACCATGCGTCTGGAGTTTGGACTCTGCTTTTTGATGACTTGTCTTCAGTGTTTTTTAGACAGCCTACATACTAAATACTAAATACTCTACTAATCATGCTAACTTTTAGTGATAGTTGCCTCACATGGATCCTTGGTTATCACTAATCCTTAAATTCAAGAGATGATTCAAAGCATGGCACATAAGATTATTCTTTACATTCAAACTTGCATCACTATCAAGCTAATCAAACATTAGATCATCAAAACTGGAGGCAAGCATGAAATAAGAGAGTTAGATTCAAGATAGCAAGTTAGATATTAGAACCCCTCATCATGAGCTATCAATGGCTCTTGTAAGAGTAAGGCCTTTAAGAGACTATTAGATTCATGTGGATTATCAAGTAATTGCTTAGATGATTAGTGGTTAGTAGTTAGATTGCCATGAGAAGAAAAGTTAGCTAATAGTAATGTTAGAGGTTGAGAAGAAACCATGAAAGAAAAGGAGGAAGCAATCATAGATTGTCACTCTATATTACATCAACTCTCTCTTTCTCTCCTAAATCAATCTCTGTCCTAATACATGATCTAAAATTAAAAGAAAATACAAAAGAAGAAGAAGAAGAACTATACTACCTTACACTGAAGAAGAGAAAACCCAAACCTACTGCTCTCCAACCTCGATTCTATCTCTCAAATGCAGTATTTAAAAGCAAAAGGAGGTTCTGGAAGAACAGACGGAGCCCAGCATCAAAGATCATAGCCCCCTAATCTTACCACAGGAACGTGACAAATGTCGCGTTCTCTTTGCTGGATCAGGGCCAAAGGCCCTGATTTTTTGCCAGGTGTCTCGTCATGTTTCGAGAGGCTTCTGTATGCATCTGAAATTGGGTATTTTTGACTCATATTTCTCCAGATTCATCCCCAATCCAATATATCTGGTAAAAGCTCTCTGTTTTGGTCTCCAAAAAATATGTTTAATTACCCAAAATTGGGTTTAATTTGTCTTTTATTCCAACTTTGCCCTAAACTTTTGATTTTTTGCAATAGATACTAAAACACGGGTTAGAAATAATATTTTATTCATAACCGGGCAAAAAATGTGATATGAATAATGCAAAATTAGATACTAATCACTATGCCATGATGAGGGCATAGAAAAGCACTCACAGTAACAGAAACACCGCAATAGAATGGGATGGTTAAAAGGATAAGCATGACATTATTAGAGAAGGTCTGTTGCATATTATCCAATGCCCGTATATCGAAATCCTTTTGGGCTGAGGCATTGGCGTATACTTGCTATCTTGTTAACATATTGTCTTCATCTACGATAGGAGGTAAAACTCATGTGAAAGTTTGATCGAGAAGAGTTGCTTAGGATTATGACTTACTTTGGGTATTCTGTTATTCAGCCTACTATCATGCCAAGGAAGACAAGTTAGGCCCCGAGAGCGTGAAAAGGTGTGTTCATTGGATTCAAGAAAGGCATAAAAGGCTACAAATTTGGGATTCAAAGGATAAATACTTTACCTTGAGCCGACATGTCACTTTTGAAGAGGCTTCAATGATGAAGCCTACATACTCTCAGCATGTAGAGAGCAAAAAGACCTACAGGATATCACAGCAGATGGAGAGTGATGCTACTCCACCATTTCTAGATAGATCAGTTTCTTTTGAGATCATACCTACGGTGACACAGTGTGATGATCAGGCAGCCAATCAGGATGCTGAGGATGATACAGATCAGTTACAAGTTATGGGTGATGTCCAAAAATCCATTACAGTTAAAAGAACTCGGATAAATCCACGTAAGCCCAGTTGACTCACTACAAACATGATAGTGGCTTATACTCTCTCTCAGTCATTGAGGAGGCGATCCCATCTACATATTGGTAAGCTGAAATCAGTTCAGAGTTCAAAATATGGAAGGATACTATGATGGAAGAGATGAGTTCTAAGAACGATACTTGGGAACTATCAGAGTTGCCCAAAGAAAAGAAGGCAATCGATTGTTAGTGAGTATTTGTAAAGAAACAGAGATCTCTCGATGGTGATATTGTATGCTACAAGATCAGATTAGTAGCTAAAGGCTATGCGCAGTGAGCAGGCATTGACTACAATAAGGTATTCTCACCCTTTGTGAAGCACTCATCAATTGAAATTTTATTGGCACTGGTGGCACAGTACGAGTTGGAGCTTGATTAGCTCGTCATGAAGATCGCTTTTCTACATGGCGATCTTGAAGAGGAGATTTACAAATCTCAGCTGACAGGGTTCAAAACTGCAGGAAAGGCAGTGATATAAGCATTTCGCCAGCTTTATAAAAGGCAAAAGGTATACATGAAGCCATTACGACCCATGTGTGTATTATAATAAGCTACCAGGTGGTGATTACATCTATCTACTATTGTATGTCCAAGAGCAGATCTGCAATTGATAAATTGAAGAAGGACTTATCTTTCGAATTCGAGATGAAGGATATGTGTGAAGCGAAGAGGGAGCTAGACATGGAGATTGAGCGAGACTGAAAAGGTGGCAAGGTTAGTTTGATGTAAAAGGGGTATTTGAAGAAGATACTTCTAAAATTCAACAACAACAGTGATACAAAGTCCGTAAGTATACCATTGGTTTCTTATTTCAAGTTAAAAGCTACTATGTCTCCTACTTTTTTCAAAGAGCGTGAGTACAGGACTCACGTACACTATCTAGCGCGGTTGGTAGTTTAATATATGCAAGTGTGTACAAGGCCAGATTTGTCATAAGCTGTCTCAATGGTTAGCAGATACATGTACGACCACTACAGGGGTCATTGGGAGGCAGTAAAGTGGATTTTACAGTACATCAAAGGTACCATAGACGTTTGTTTGATATTCGAGAAGGATTCTACAGGTAAGTATCAGATACATTGATTCCAACTACGCAGAGACCACGACAAATGCTTGTCTGCAACGGGAATATGTTTACACTAACCCAAGCATCAGTGAGTTAGCGGTTTATTCTACAGCCTACTATCGCATTGTCTATTATAGAGGTTGAGTATATGGCTATGACGGAGGCTATGAAGGAGGCAATTTGGTTTCAAGGTTGCTTGACGACATAAGGATTGATCAGGATCTATTGAAGACCAATTGTGATAGCATGAGTGCTATCTATTTGGTAAAGAATCAGGTGTATCATGCAAGGACGAAGCACATCAACATCAGATTCCACTTTATTTGGGAGATTCTTGATGATAGTGACATCGAGTTGCAAAAGATTCACACGAAGGAGTATCCCGCTGATATGCTTACTAAGGTTGTTTCGGGAGTAAAGTTTGCACATGTCAAGGAGTTATTCCATATCTTTCAAGTTGCTTGAGCCCGGTGAAGCTCGTTTGGATGCACTACAGATGACTTGATCCTCTGAGTAGGGGGTACATAGGCAACCACATTGGTGTAGCCTAATTGAGTCGACATGGTGCTATGCTGTGCTCGGCTCAAATTTGAGAAATCTTCACTGAGGTGAAAATTATATGGAGAGAGTGTAAAATCTTGATGGCAGAGCATTTTAGCTCATCGGAAGAGATGGCGCGAAGATTAGAGTTTAACGAAATATGATAGAAGACCAGACGCAGCCGAAGACGGTGAGCCAGTCGATCGGCCGGTCGACTAGCCATGCACAGAATGTGCACAGGAAGAAAAGAGGTGCAGCGGCCGACCGCCCCAGTCGACCGCACGAGGAAGCAGCAACAGCAGTAGACAGTCGACCGACTGCCTGATCGACCGACTAAGACTTAAAAGAGATTCTCGGTGGACCGCATCAAGGAGTCGGTCGACCACGCAGGTCGACCGATACGCGTATTCTGAGCAATTTCCTATTTGGATTCTGAATTATTTTTGATCCGAATTCAGATTCGATAGTTTCCTTTTCTACATGGATTCTCTGGCTATATAAAGAGGGGTATTGTCCCAAGTATAATATACTGTAATTGATTGTTTAATAAGATCCTCTCCCTTTTTGTCCCGAGGACGTAGACAATTGCCGAACCTTATTAAATTTGTATTCTCGCTTTCTTCTCTTTATTTGTTCATGCAATTGAAGACTAGTCTCTGATGTGTTGCAAACCTCTAGTGTGGGTTCCTCCCAACATAACTGCAAGAGAAAAAAACACACATATACAAAAGTTTCTCCATTAGTATAGATATGATTCAAATCAGTTTCACCTTCAACATTTGGAATATATTCTGCATGTTTTAGCATAACAAGGTGTTTCTGAGCATAAATTCTAGATAATGCGAGTAGCCAAGGCTTGGGCTAATGTCACTAACAATTTTTTAGTTTGCTACGACGATCTTAACAAACTAAAAAACTGAAACATAACTCCAAATTAAACCTTTGGAATGGAAACGTAGGTTTAAAATAAAATTTTGTTTTACGATAACTTGAGCAGTTATGCAATTCCTAAGTCCAGTAGGAGAGAGTTCCAATTAGAAGGCTGACAAGTTCATAGTGGATGAGGCATTTGTGGAAGAGAGTGTCCACTAAGCCTCTAGGACTTGTAAGAAGTTACTCATGTCACATAAAGAGGAAGCCATTTGACAAGGTACTCATAGTTCCTTTTCCATTTGTTCCCTTCCAATCTTCATGAATAGTAGATGTCCAATAAGCAAAAACAATGAAGTATTGATGGTGACTTTGAAGGGCAGAAAACATTACTCTGTGTCAATTGAATTAGAATTTTGTTGTCAGATATGGAAACCATTCCTTATTTGGTAGTACTCGTCTTCAGGAGATCAAAATACTGATTGAAGCATTGACAAGTGAAAAGACTCTTAAGATCACAGCATATGATTCATGAGCTAATGGAGCTAATTATAAGATTAATCATTTCACATAGTTGTCAGTTTTTGGTGGCAATGCATTACTGTCAGGTAAGAATGGTAATGGTAATTAAGTACCTCTGGTCATGCATGTTTGTGATGGCAATGCATTGATATCACGAAATCATATTGGAGTTCACAGCTTACGTTGGGAACCTACCGGAGGCCCTTGTGCAAACACCAGAATATGTCATAAAATAATCACGAATACAATAAGAACAAATAAATGAGAAAGAAAGTAAAAAACAAAGGTTTGGTAAGTGCCTACATCCTCGGGGCAGAGGGAAGAGAGATCTTGTTCAAATCAATCAATTCAGGTTTACAATCAATAGGGACAATACCCCTCTTTATATAGCCAGAAAATTCTCAAAAAAAAGGAAACCAATAGGTCTGAATTTGGATCAGAAACGAATCAAAATCCAACTAGTAGTCAGCTCAGAATCGTCGTTCAGTTAACCGCTAGCTATGCAGGCTCAAATTTGCGCTCTGTCCGGTCGACCGGGCGATCGACTGCTAATTGTGTAGGGTTGCAATCTTCGATCTGGGTGGCTGATCGGGCAGTCGACTGATTGTCATATGCCTGTGCTGCTCCCTCTGGGTTGTCGACCGCTACATGCCTTTCCTCCTTGTGCACTTCCATGGCTGGTCGATCGGGCGATCGATCGGACCTCTGCTTCAGTCGTGCTCTAATCTTACTGCAAATCTTGGGCATGCCATTGAACTCCAAACTCTGGGCTATTTTCTCCAATGAGTTAAAAAACCCTACCAAAAAGATTTTAGACTCTCTTCTCAAAATTCTCCATATTGATGAAGATTTTAAATTTGAGCCGAATACAACAAAGCACCAAATCGACTCAACCAGGCTGCACCGATGTGGTTGCCTATGTACCATGCCCCGAGGGATCAAGCCATCTGTAGTTCAATTAAATGAGCATCACCGAACTCAAGCAACTAGAAGCATGTGGAGTAACTTCTTACAATGCGTGAATTTTACTCCCGAAACAACCTTGGTAAGTATATCGCAGTATTCTCCTTTGTGTGAATTTTCTTTAACTCGATGTCACCCTTATCAAGAATCTCCCGAACAAAGTGAAACCTAACATCAATGTGCTTCCATTCTTACATGATAAAGTGGTTCTTTGCCAAATAGATAGCACTCATGCTATCGTAGTTGGTCGATCTTGATCAATGCCTAAGTCGTCAAGTAACCCTTAAAGTCAAATTGCCTCCTTCATAATCTCCATCCTGTCATATACTCAGTTTCTGTAGTAGACAAAGCATAAGTAGACTATAAAATAGAGTGCCTGCTTACCGGTGCTTGAGCTAATTAAAAACATACCTAGTCATAGACCGGTGCTTGTTAAGGTCTCTCGCATAATCGGAATCAATATATCCGATACACTATTACTTTCCTAGAGCATCCTTCTTGAACACCAAACCAACATCTGTTGTATCTTAGATGTACCGTATAATTCACTTCATAGCCTCCCAATGACCCCCTTCTAGGATCGTGCATGTATCTACTAACCATTGAGACAACTTGTGACAGATCAAATCTCGTACACTCCATTACATATATCAAATTACTAATTGTGCTAGAATAGGATACGTGAGACAAATACTCACGCTCTTCAACAATAGTCGAAGATATATGTAACGCCCTGAGATTCCGCACGTCAGTGGCCATATGAGTGCGAATTTTAAGGCCGTTAGAATGTAGTATATAACTCAGGCAGATAGCAATATCTAAATAAGATATTTAAAATCAGCGAAAAATCATACATGACCATATTAGAAATAGTATGTGAGAGACACAAGCAGTATATATATATATATATATATATATATATATATATATATATATATATATATATATATATATATATATATATATATATATATATATATATATATATATATAATATAGGCAGGAATATATCACAATATATATAGACAGATATCAACAAAAGATGCTAATAGGTGTATCTAACATGAGACTGTAAATGCACACAACGAAAATTTCACACGGGGTAATAGTCCAGTCCCAATATGCAGAATAGTCCAAAAAAAAAATTCTGAATACAAGGTCTGGGTCTCAAATACAAGAATGTCCTAACATAGGGATATAGAGATATACATATAGAATGGAACAACCTCTCGGCCTCTAAAAATAATAAAAATGGACTCAGTAAATGAAGGACAGGTGCCTATATAATGAATATAACTACTACATCTGAATCGAATAAATGATAAAACACTAATGGGATCCTAAAGAGAAGAACTCTAAACTATACAATGGACGAGCTCTACTCTCGGAGTGAAATTCCGAACAATACGCCTCTCCGTCAGCCACACCAAAGAACCTGAAAGGGAAAAAATGGCGTCAACGCGCCAGCAAAGTTAAACTCCAAGATTGCCTCCCACCATGAGTCTGGAGCTGGCTCATAGATGAAGAGGAGACAAATCAGAAAAGCCAAAGCTAAAAATATATAACTATCTAGATCATAATTTATGAAAGAAAATCCTATACAAGGTAAAATGAAGAAAACAATGTGTATGTGCAGCTTCTTGCACATTTGTGTACATCCATGCATATCATATACACATGATTAAATCTAAACCATATCAAGTGTAAACCTAGCATTATGAATTGTGCAACACACTAGAAACTCTCTACAGTTCATACAACACTGAAGTTGATGAAAACAAGTGGGAAAAGATCCCTCAGGTTTCATGGGTTCCTAATCTGAGTCTAACTCAAACTCACGGTCGCAAATGAAATCGAGAAGTCTGATAAACACACAAATCAGTCATTGGTCTACGACTCAATCCAATTAATTAGATGTCTAGAACTTAGATCAACCCCCATGTCTAAAACATGGTCCATCTACGAGTTCACTTACTCAATCGAGTCAAGTCTACAATACCAAGCAGGTACGGGCTTACTACCTCAAGTCAATTATCATGGGTCGTTGCTGATCATTCTCACATGGTCGATGATACGAACTAACCATCAAATCCATCATGGGTAAAATACATCGATCAACACTCATATCTGATGTACGAGTCAATCTTCAAGTTCTAATTCAATATAGAAATCCTAACACATGGGTCGCAACACTAAATCACCATAATCTGAAGCTCTATATTTCTAATCAACTTTAAGTATCCATTAATCAGTCAAGCATATCCTCAAAAAAATCCTCATGCCTAGTATCTAGCAAGACACACACACAAGCTGCTATAGGCTAGAGACACACAACCAAATGAAACGAGAAATATTCAATCAAGCTACGATCGAAGCGAAGCATCTCCTCTAATCCAAACTAATCACGAATAGTGATCTATACTAATACTTGAGTCGCCAAATCAACACATATAGAAATCAAAGATCAAGACATGTTCGTGCATGTGACATGACACGCGACGAGTCAAATGATACCAAAATCATATCCAACACTAGAATCCACACCCTCAAAGGCGACACTATCAATATAGGAAAATGAAATAACTAATAGTGAATCCATCTATACTCCCCTTCCTCTACGTGATGGTCACAACTACACATATCAAATCTCTATCGGTAAATCCATCCGTATTCCCCTTCCTCTACATGATGGTTATCACTAAACATACCAAATGAATGAATGCACATCTCCATCCGTACTCCCCTTCCTCTGTGTGATGGTCTCATCTCCACCGCTCCATCCGATGCAATAATGCAGAATGTAAATGATGCAATGACTCAAATGAAATAATACATGCTCATATATGCATCCACAAATATGCATTTGGCATGCAACTAAACCCACGTGTCTTACATACGTATCATAGTAATCAATGCATCATGTATATATGTCAGTGCAATATCGTGCTTCACGCAATGCAAGTAGGGTAACTCTATATGTCCAGTGTACGTGCACACCGCCAATACACACAATAGTTACACATACTCTACGTGTATGCTACACCCGTCCCATAAAAGCACACTGGGTCCATATGACAAGCATCAGTTCTAAACTGACACGCATCTCAAGCAATTCAAACAATCATGTAATCATTCAGTTATCAATTTAAAACCTATTAGGTTTTCATCTAACATTCTTGATCGTTATCGAGCCAAATAACATACAATGGCTCAAAACCAAATATAAGGATCTAGGAAAATGTTCTTAGCATGATAAACATCTAGTGCATGAACATGTAATTAACTTTAACATAAACTAGTCATCCTAGCATAATCCAATCATCATGTTAAATTAATAAAAATCATATTTTAATAATCATCATCCTAGATCTCATAAAAATCACATTTTTATGGATCTAGTAAATACTATAATTAAGGATGTTTAAACTACTAATCATGTAATAAACATATATTAAATCCAAATCAATCTAAACATGCTAACATAATCAAAATCTCATTTTTAACTCATAGTTAAAATGGAACCCATAATCTTTATTATCAACTAAAACTCAAATTGAAGATATGCATTGTAGCACCCCGTTCTTGAGATACGTACCCAGATGCGTGTCCCAATTTTTTGACTATATTATTTTAATTTTCTTTTAGTATTTATTTTCAGGTTGTGATTGCTTATATTATTTGGTATCGAATTTGGATTATCAGACCTAGAGTCAGCCCTGACCCGGACTAGGAACTCGATACCAGCATACTACCTGATATGACCTTTCTACTAGTCCGATTTGACCGATTTTAGTTTCAAATACTGTTTTTCAATATTTTAAATTTTTATGATTTTCTGAATTTTTTCAGAATTATTCTGCAAAATCTTCATAGCGGTGTCGATTGGCATCGCTAACTGATTCCCGAATTTTTTAGTTTTCAAACGGAGTTAAATTTTTAGAAATGGCCTTCACATTACTTCTTATAATCTCATTTTCTATCTAAATATATTTTTTGAGATTTTTCTAAATTTATCAAATTTGACCGATTTTGATGTCGACCAGTATCGCTGGAAGATTTTAAAATTTTTAATTTGAAAACCAGATTGAATTTCTCAAATCAGATTTCACCAGATATCTTAAAATAATATTTTCTATTTTGAGAATTTTTTGGAGCGTTTCTGAAACAGTCAAATTTTACCCTATTTAAATAATAATATTATTTTCTTTCTTTTCTTTTCTTACTTTTTCCTTCTCCACTCCTTTATTTATACTCCCACGATATTCTATTAATTTAATATTTAATAATATATTTATTCATTATTTTTTCTTATTTTTCCTTTCTTTATTTTATTCCTTTTTCCTTCTTTTCTTTACTTACTTTTACTTCTTTCTTTTTCTCTTTCCTTCTCCCAATTCCCTGCAACCATAATGACCATGCCCTACAGCCAATGTATGGCACAGTAGCTACAACAGCAGCCCCCTTCCTCGTCTGCCATACGGTCCCTCTCCTTCTTTTTAATTTCTTTTCTCATTTCCTTCCTCCTTCCCCATCTTCTCCAATACACCATCTCTCCCACCAATACACCATCTCTCCCCCATGGCCACCGCCTCCACCCACACCACCAGCACTGTCGTCGTCCCATAGCCGGCGCCGCCGCCTCCCCTAGTCCCCCCCATTTCCCTTCCCCACTTCCCTCCTCTCCAAATTTCATTTCCTTTTCTCTAATTTCAACAAAACCCATCACCTTATCTTCCTCCTCTTTTCCAAAATTCTCCATCAATCCCACCAATTTCTCCACTTCCACCACCACACCATCTTCTCCTCCTCCTTTAACTCCCCAACACCACCATAACCACAATCACCACTACCATCAACCACCACCAACACAACCACCTTCAACAAAAAATTTTAAAAAAACTCCAAACTCCACCCCTCCTCCCCCGGGCCCAGGTGCGCCCCCCCCCACTGGAGGCGCCGCCGTCGCCCCTCCAGGCCGTCGGCAGGTGGCCGGCCGCCGACCACCTCCCCCCTCTCCTTTCCTTTTTCTTTTCTTCTTTCTTTATTTCTTTCCTTCTTTTATTCCTTTCTTTTCTCTTCTTTCCATTTTTACCCTTCCCCTATTTCATATTTACCCCAACTTATCCACATCACACACACTCTCTCTCTTAGCCTCTTTCTCTCTCTAACAAATTCTCCTCTCTCATTCTCTCTCTAATATTTACACACACACATATATATTTTTAATAGATGGTCTAGTAGCATGCTCGCACGTGTTCGCGGACTTTCCGGATTTTAACTCGGTATTGCGTTCCGATTTTTAGGCGAGTGCTTTGTTATTATTAATTCATGTTTAGTAATTTCTACTCTAGTATTTATAGCATGATATATTGATATGTGGATATCTTATTACTACCGTTACATGCCTAACAATTGCTACTCTAGCTTTTAGTACATGATACACCGCTATACGAGTCGATATATGATCCACGACACTTGATATCTAACACCGGTAGTTGACATGTTATACTTGACACCTTATCCATGACACTTGATATCTGACACCAGTACTTGACATGTTATACTTGACACCTGATCTTTGACACTTGATATCTGATGACACCGATATTTGACATGTTATACTTGACACCTGATCCATGACACTGATATCTGACACTGGTACTTGACATGTTATACTTGACACCCAATTTCTGACACTTGATATCTGACACTGGTACTTGACATGCTATCACTTGATACTTGATACCTGGCACCTGATATATTACACTTGACGATTGACATGCTATCACTCACTTGACATGCTTTCACATGGCACAAGCACATTTGACCTGATATTGTGACACCTGACTGGATAATATTACACCTGACACCTGTGTTACATTGCATATTCATGATTATCACTTTTACGGTGACTTAGCATGATTATTATATTGCTACTGGACATTTGGTACTCCTGAACTGCTATGTTCCTGAACTCCTGTATACTTGAACCCTTGAAACAGGGAGATTCCTGACATTATGCTCCTGATATTATACTCCAGTTGATCCCCGTATTAGGATAACCATGAATATTGGACTTTTGTGAATACCCTGTGGACATTATCACTAGACAATCTGTAATAATTGAACAACTTACACTGGGACGGGGGAAAATTGATGGGTACCGATATAGCTTCTGTGTTTATGGTGGCCATACAAATGTTGTACAACTAATTCCTGGGATTCGACCTAGAGGCCACCAGGTGTTTCTGTGGGGTATACTGGCACCCCTGCTCCCCTGCCTGCCAGGTGTGTCGTAATCCCCTAGGTATTTTCCTTCGGGGAGCGGTGACACTCTATTCATGTTCGGGCGTATACTAAGTTTTACGGGCATATAGTAAGACCCAATACCTAGCAGTACGTTCCGGCTCAGTACCGGATACTTCTGGACCGTTGTCATTGGCATACACGGGACCCACTCTAAACATGGTTCGTCGATCCCCATCAGTTTTCAATAACCAACCAGCTCGACTTGTATGTGGAGGTATATGGTAAGGGCCATATACCGAAATATACAAATTGAACGAGTCTTAATAATAATTTGATAATTGACTTCATGCTACTTGAATTTTAATTGTCATTTCCATATTTACTATCTATTGTAGTTATTCAATGCTTACTGATTTGATTACATAATACTTGACCTGCTACACTTGTTACTGCTTACACTTGCCACCTGGTTTCTTTTTGCACACGCTGGGTTGCATCCTAACAACCCTGGATTTGCATGTTCAGATTTTACAGTTTGGACTGAGGTGGACCCTTCAGCTGAGGATCAGGCCTTCTTCGAGGAGCAGGCGAATCAGCCGTAGCTTCCTCCCGTCTTGTCTCGCTCGCGAGATTCTCTCTTTCAGCTCGTGAGTTCTTATCTTTTATTCCCTGTACAGTCTACTTTTGTACTTCTTGGTGATGTAATATTTATGTAATATTATGTCACAGTCTGTGATGACTGAGTACTTGTAATTTTGTGTTGGAATGTATATTATTACGTATTTTTGTACTTTAATTCCTGTATTGTATTGATGCTTAGCGTACATACATGATGGTTACTATCGCTCTGCGTATGTACATCGCAGTAGTGTCTCCGTATCCGTGGGATCGGGGCGCTACAGGTTGGTATCAGAGCCTACGCTCTCACACCTTCAGTACAGCCAGTCAGCAGATTAATGTTGGAATAATTTGTAACTGGGTCACATGAGTCATTGTTATACATTCCAATCATAAGTACGAAGTTATCTATTCTTTCCTTGAAATCCATCCCTTGGTTTCTGAATCTCATGCAGCTTTTTATTTCCGTCACCTTTTCAGCCAGCTCAAATATGGAAAGACAGGGAACACGTAACGGTCCTAGCACTTGTCGTGACAGTTCGTACGGGGAGAACGACATGATGAGGATAATTCAGGGGATGATGAATAGCCAGCAACAGCAAATAGAGCTCTTTCGATAAGGATTGTTGACTGCACCCCGGGTATAGTGTCAGATTTCAGGAGGTTACAGCTGAGTCTTTTCGGGCACTGAGAAGCCCCTAGATGCAGAGCAGTGGCTGATTGACATGACCGATCTTTTAAAGGCGGCTAGAATTCTCAGTGAGAACCAGGTGAAAGTGGCCAAGATACATCTGAAAGATGTGGCAAGGCCTGGTGGTTAGCCGAAGAGGCGAGGCTGGAGAAGCCCATCTCTTGGGACCAGTTCTCGAAGGGTTTCTACGAGAGGTTTTTCCTACAATGACTCAAAAGGAGATGGGGGGAGCCGTTTATTAGGCTGTAGCAGTGAAATCGATCGGTGGATGAGTATGCTGCGGAATTCTTGAGACTTAATCGGTTTGCACTATATATGGTGGTCGATGAGGAGAAGAGAGCTAGCAGGTTTCAACAAGGATTGAGGGTGGATATCTAGATGTTACTTATAACCCATCAGCTGAAGACATACTTTCAAGTTCTTACTATAGCTCAGATGTAGAGCTGGGATTGGAGAAGAAGAATAGAAGCAAGCTGCAGCACAAGCCTTTGAAGTGCTAATTCCAGCAGATGAACAGAGGGAATTCAGTCAGATCTATTGGTGCCCCATTAGCCAAGCGACTGTTTCAGCCTCCTCCTTAGCAGTTTGTATGTGGATATTGTCAGAAGCCCGGATACAATCAACGCAACTGCCGTATGGCTAATGGATTGTGTTTGGTATGCGGATCTGGCGACCACTCAGTGGGTGATTGTCCATTCAAGAAGACGTGGAATGCAGCTCCAGCACCAGCACTTCCAGCACGAGTGGCACCCCCAGCACTTTTGGCACCACTGATGAGGAGGAATCTAGGGCCTGTAGGCAGAGGAGCTCCACTTCCTCCCCAGTGTCAGACTCTGGGTCAGGCTCAGAGGGGACCCAGGACTGGAGTAGGCCGCGGGAGAGGCCAGGCCTACAACTTGACAACCGAGGAAGTTGAGGTATCGGGAGAAGTAGTGGCAAGTACTATCTTGGTCCACTCAGTTCCCGTCTTATCACTCTTTGACTCCAGTGCATCACATTACTTCATATCCAGTAGATTTACTGCTTTGCATTCTATACTCCTAGTATGTATGAGTAACCAATGAGAAATTAGTATGGGGAATGGGGTAGTCATTACTAAAAGGATTTGCAAAGCGTGCATTGTGGAGTTATGTGATAGGAAGTTGAAAGCCGACATGTTCATACTGGACACTGGAGGGTACGATGTGATCCTAGGCATGACTTGGCTTAGCAAGTATCATGCAGTGATCGACTGTCAGAACAAGAAGTTGATCTTCAGAATTCCACAGCAACCGGAGTTTCAGTTCATTGGAAAGCGCAAGTCCCTTAGGAAGGAGGATCAATTGGATTGTGCCACTGCTGAAGATAAGAAGAAAACGGTGTTAGTGTGGAATGAATTCCTGGAGGTATTTGAGAAGATATCAGGACTTCCACCTGAAAGAGTTGTGGAGTTCTCTATTGACATTATACCAAGAGCGACTCCCATCTCTAAAGCACCGTACCGGATGGCACAAATAGAATTGGTAATATTGAAGAACAACTGCAGGAGTATTCGAGTAAGGGTCTAATTAGACCGAGTACTTTACCTTGGGAGCACCAGTGTTATTGGCAAACAAGAAGGACGGTGGCAAGAGATTGTATATTGATTACAGGGAATTGAACAAAGTCACCATTAAGAACAAGTACCCTTTGCCGAGGATCGATGATCTCTTTGATCAACTTCATGGGGCCCAAGTATTTTCATAGTTAGATCTGCAGTCAGAGTACCATCAGTTGAAGGTGAAGAAAGAAGACATCCAGAAGACGGCATTTAGGACTCGCTATGATCATTATGAGTTTCTGGTTATGCCCTTTGGAGTAACAAATGCCCCAAAATTTTTTATAGACTTGATGAATAGAATCTTCTCACCCTATTTGGATAAGTTTATGTTGGTGTTTATTGATGATATTTTAGTCTATTCCCAGAATGAAAAAGAGCACGCAGAGCATTTGAGGGTTGTGCTACAGACGCTCTGACTTGAGCAGTATCATGCCAAACTTAGTAAGTGTGAGTTCTGGCTGAAGAGTATAATATTCTTGGGCCATGTTGTTTCTAAGGAAGGAATCTCAGTGGACCCCAGCAAGATTTAGGCAATGAAGGATTGGCAAACTCCCAAGTCAGCAACAGAGATCAGGAGCTTTATCGGATTAGCTGGATATTATCGAAGGTTCGTGTAGGACTTCTCTAAAATTGCAGCTCCTTTGACCAAGCTTACCAGGAAGGAAGAGTGAGGAGTGTGTGTCTGCTTTTAAGGAGTTAAAGAACAAATTGATTTTAGCTCCAATCTTGAAGACACCCTCAGGGACAGGAGGAATGGTCATATACAGTGATGCATCAGGGAAGGGTCTTGGATGTGTATTGATGCAGCATGGACATGTGGTAGCTTATGCATCTAGGCAATTAAAACCACATGAGAAGAACTACTCAATGCATGATCTAGAGCTAGCAGCTATGATCTTTGCATTGAAGATATGGAGGCATTACTTACTGGGTGACCAAGTGTTGATCTACACGGATCACAAGAGTTTGAAATACATTTTTACCCAGAAAGAATTGAACATGAGGCAGAGGTGATGGCTCGAGTTGATGGCAGATTATGATATAGATCTGCAGTACCATCCTGGCAAGGTTAATACGGTAGTTGATGCCCTGAGTAGGAGACCTGAAACCAACATGGTAGTGCTGCTCACTCAGCAAGAGGACTTACTCAAGGAGATGAGACAGTTAGACTTGATAGTGATTCGGAGGATTAGTGAGTCAGTGCAGTTGATGGCATTTCAGATCCAACTGACATTGATGGAAGAAATCAGATAAGCACAGAAAGAAGATCCCAGATTGTTGAAGTTCACGGAGCAAGTGGAAGCAGGGCTGACGACAAATATTTGCATACATAATATGGTGCACTCTATTTCAGAAACAGAATTTGTGTGCCTCAGAGGGAGATTAGGCAGAAGATCTCAGCCGAGGCCCACAGCTCAGCTTACTCTATACACCCTAGAGGAACAAAAATGTATCAGGATCTGAAGCAATATTTCTGGTGGAATGCGATGAAGAGAGAGAGATCACACAATATGTGGCGAAGTGTCTAGTGCGTTAGCAAGTGAACGCTGAACACCAGAGACCAACTGGACTACTTCAGCCTTTGCCAATACCAGAATAGAAGTGGGATCATGTTACAATGGATTTTGTCATCGCTTTACCCTGCAGTCCAAAGGGGGACAATACAATATGGGTAGTTGTTGATCGTCTCACTAAGTCAGCACATTTCATACCATTCAGAGTGGGACAAACTACAGAGCTTCTGACAGACAAGTACATAAAAGAAATAGTTCAACTGCATGAAGTCCCTGTTAGTATCGTGTCAGACAGAGAATCGAGGTTCAAATCACACTTCTGGGAGAGTCTTCAAGAGAGTCTGGGGACCCATCTGAAGTTTAACACATCTTATCATTCAGAGACAGACGGGCGTCTGAATGGACCATTTAGATCCTAGAAGATATGTTGAGGGCATGTATGATAGACTTCAAGGGATCATAGGAAGACCATCTACATTTGGCAGAGTTTTCCTACAATAACAGCTTTCAGGCGAGCATCAATATGGCTCCGTTCGAAGCCCTATACGGCAGGAGATGCAGATCACCATTGTGTTGGGATGAAGTTGATGAGAGAAGACATTTGGTACCGAATGTGATTTATAAGCAGTGGACAAGATCAGAACCATCCAAGAGCACCTTTGTGCAGTACAGGATAGACAAAAGAGTTGGGCAGATTCAAATAGAAGACCATTGGAGTTTCAGGTGGAGGAACATGTGTTTCTGATAATATCTCCGACCAAGGGAGTGATCAGATTTGGTGCATGTGGGAAGCTGAGTCTAAGGTATATAGGCCGGTTTGAGATATTGGAATGAGTAGGAGAAGGGGCCTACGATTGGCACTACCGCCATCACTGAAAGAAGTACACAATGTGTTCCATGTGTCACAACTGAGAAGATATATCAGGGACGAGAGCCATGTATTGGATTATTCAAAATTGGAGTTGCAACCAGATTTGTCATATGCCGAGCAACCAATGGCTATAATGGACAGAAGTGTTAAGACCTTAAAGAATCGAACCATCCCCTTGGTGCTAATTTCATGGATCAGGCATAGTCCGAGAGAAGCAACTTGGGAGCGAGAAGACGTCATTTGTGATCGTTACCCGCATCTATTCGAGCCTTTAGTGGTAATTTCTTATTAACTGTATCTCTTGTCTTATCAATCCTTTATTTCCATATTCATCTCCTTCCTTAACGAAATTTCGAGGATGAAATTTTTGCTAGGTGGGTAGTTTGTAGCACCCGTTCCCGGGATACGTACCCAGATGCATGTCCCAATTTTTTTGACCGTATTGTTTCAATTTTCTTCCATATTCATTTTCGGGTTGTGATTGCTCATGTTATTTTGGTATCGGATTTGGATTCACAGACCTAGAGTCAGCCCTGACCCAGACCAGGAACCCGATACCAGCATACTACCTGATTTGACCTTTCTGGTAGTCCAATTTGACCGATTTTAGTTTCAAATACTATTTTCTAATATTTTAGATTTTCATGATTTTCTAAAATTTTTCAGAATTATTCTGCAAAATCTTCAAAACCGGTATCGATCGGTATCGCTGACCGATTCCCAGATTTTTTTAGTTTTCAAATAGAGTTGAATTTTTAGAAACGGCTTTTAAATTACTTCTTAAAATATCATTTTCTATCTAAATATATTTTTTTCGAATTTTCTAAATTTATCAGAATTTGATCGATTTTGGTGTTGTCGGTATCGTCGGAAGATTCCAGAAAACGAGACCTTTTGATAGTAAGTTAACCATTGCCTCTAGCACTCAATCCTATCAAGTTAAGATTACATCTCTGTGTTGGCCCAAAGGCCCATCACTCTAGTTTTGATGATGATTAACTCATGTAGTTATAGTATTGATGATCTTGTGCTTATTTAGTTTCAGATATTTGATCAAGATCTTAGTCAGTGTTTAGCTTCAAGAAAAGATTTAAAGTCAAGTTTTGAAGCTAGCACGTATTGATTCAAGAGCTCGCGCATCAAGATCGCATCAAGTAATCAAGAGGAGTCTAGCTCTTTGGATCAAGGTTTGGACCAAGTCAAGAAGGAGAAGAAGATTTTCAAGAAGACTTGTGTCATGTTTGTAAATGTTAAGATTAGTTTTTAGATAAAATATAAAGGATAGATTAGTTATGGATTGCTCAAGTCCATACACACACACACACAAAATTTATATATGTTTTCATAAAATAGTTTCAGTTTTAGAAAATACTGTTTTGGTTTTGAGTTTCAAAGTACACATCTTTATGTTTCATGATTAGAGTTCATCAAAATAAGTTTATATGGTTTATATGTATTTTAGATTTCTTCCATACGCATTGTTCGTTCAAATGTTTAGAAAAACCTATTTGGTGACTCTATATCATATGTTTAAGTTTTGTATTTATCAAAACTTATTTTAGAGCTTATTGTCAAAAATATAGATATTTCATCTTATATGTGTATTGGATCATATTCATACACACTAAGTTTCAAAAGTGTTTTAAATATCTTATTTTTGTATTTTAAGAAGTTTTGAAAAAATCATTTTTCAAATTAAAGATTAATTTTGAAAAATATGGATTTTGTTCAAGGCAAAATTTCTATATTACAAGAATGGTTCAAAAAGTTTATGTTGGAACCTATTTCGATGAAGACGTTCGTGACGATCAAATTCATTTGGAGCTCTACACATGACGAATCAAGAGTCCGACATGATCAAGTTGTGCCAAAGAGGGTTGAGATGTTGTGGTTTGTAAAGAAGATATAGCATGTAAAAGCCTTGATACAAACTTACAACACATAGTCCTGTTAGTCGACTTATCCCAATATCAAGTCGACTAATCAGTTGTCTAGTCGACTTACCTAAAGTTCAAGTCGACTAAGTTTTGTGTCCTGAAACAGACCAACTCTCTGTTTGTCAAATTAGTCGACCAAACAGTAACCAAGTCGACTAATCCATTTTCTAGTCGACTTATAGAAAACACCTAGTCGACTAATCCCTTGACTCAGTCGACTATAAAGCAATTGCAGTCGACTTGAGGTAGTTATCCAGAAACCTGTTCTGCCAACAGACATATACCTAGTCGACTACTTGCTAAACCTAGTCGACTAATAGTGGAAATTTTGCCTAGTCTAGTCGACTAACTCAGAACCCTAGTCGACTATAAGCAGTTTCTGACTGTTGGACAGTTTCTGTTATCGGATTCTTTTGGCAACGTTTTCCAACGTCTAGGTTATCTGAATTGGTCCTATAACTACCCTAACTAACCCTAGTCTTCAGCTATAAATAGGGAAGTTATACCAAAGGCCAATTGCTAAGAGTTTCATTCAGTTTTCAAAAGCCAAATTCCAGAAAACCTGAAAACTAATTTTCTAACTTCTGTTCTTCACCAAAAGACAATTCCATTAGTGAAGTTCTCTGAAGTTCATTTTTCCTATACAGTACCTTGTCCACATACACATCTGTACCAAGGCTATAGGAAAAGAGTTGTAAATTCTCAAAGTGTTCATTTGTACACGGGAGGCTTCTTGGTTGAAGAGGCAAGTTGTACAAGGTGACCATTGTACACGGGAGGCTTCTTGGTTGAAGAAGTAGTTGTACAAAGGTAAAAGGTGTTCTCTTGGTGGAAGAGAAGGTGTACACATTTGGAGAAGGGGATTCGACAAGTGGTGTACATGTTGTATTGTTTTTGGGTGGCAAGATCAAGGTTAAAGGAAAATCTTAAGCGGGTGGCTTGGGGACTGGATGTAGGTCACAAGGACCGAACCAGGATAAATCTCTTTGTTTGCGTTTGTCAATTTCTGAGATTTGTTTTTCTTTACTTGCAAGTTTACTTATTTTCTTAACAATTAATCCTTCCTGTCAAGTGTTGTGTTGATTTGATTATAGATCCTACATTTGGTATAAGAGCGGGACCCAACAATTGGTATCAGAGCCCGGCACCAACATCAAGGTTCAAGGTAACAACCGGCGTGCACGCTCTGATCCAACAATTGGTATCAGAGCCCTGCATACCCTGAACCGGCGTACAAGCTCGGGTACAAGTCAACAACAAGGATGGCAACGGAGTTCTCATCATCCCAATTCAAGGAAGGACATTCTACACAGCGTCCACCGTTATTTGACGGAACCAACTACAACTATTGGAAGTGTAGAATGAAGATCTACTTGCAGTCACTCAACTACGACCTTTGGAACATCGTAGAAGCAACATACACCAAGCCCACAACCAACTACAACACTTGGAGTGAAGATCAAAAGAAGAACGCGAACCTTGACGCAAAAGCAATGAATGCCTTGTTCTGTGCCCTTACCAAAGAAGAGTTCAACCGTGTTTCAACAGCAACTTCTGCACATCAAATATGGCATACTCTTCAGGTAACACACGAAGGCACTAATAAAGTTAAGGAATCTAAAATATCTGTTCTTGTCCACAGGTTTGAGTTATTCAAAATGGAGGAGAATGAAACCATATCCGAGATGGTTACAAGATTCACCGACATCACCAATACTCTTGCATCCCTTGGAAAGGACTACACCCAAGTTGAAAGAGTTCGAAAGATCCTTCGTGCACTTACACCAGAATGGGAGAAGAAGACAACCGCCATTGAAGAGGCGAATGATCTCTCAACTATGACATTAGAAAACCTAATTGGTAATCTAATGGCATATGAAGTGCAGTTAGAAGAAAGGAAGAAGGACCAAGAACGACAACACCGTTCAAAGAAGAAAGAACTCGCCTTCGATGCATCTTCCGACACGGACATTGATGACGAAGAGGAGATGGCAATGCTCTCAAAGAAGTTCAAGAAATTTCTTAAGCAAGGTAAATTTAAATGTTTCAATTGTGATAAACCAGGACATATGAAGATGAATTGTCCCTTGCTCAAGAAGAAAGAAAAGTACAAGAGTAAGAAGTTCAGAAAGAAGAAGAACTACGAAGCATCTTCAGAACATAGTGATTCCTCATCATCTGATGAAGAAGAATCTACTGAACATGTTAACTTATGTTACATGGATATAGAAGATGAAGATGTATCGTTTTCTGAACTCTCAGATGCTTTTAATGAATTATTTATGAATCTGAAAAGTGAAAAACTGAAAAACAGAGTTTTGTTAAAAGAAAATGAGAAACTTTTACAAGAAAATTCTGTTTATGCATTACAATTTCTTCTATAAATTCTCAACAAGATGAAACTGAAAATGTCATATCATCTTTGAAAACTGAAAATGAGAGGTTTATAAAAGAAAACATTTTTCTGAAAAAGGAAACTAAGTCTTTAAATGATAGGATTTTTATATTGGATAAAGACATGTTAGTTTTAAAAAGAAATATGAAGAACTTTTGCAAAATGTGACTAAGTTTAATAAAGGAAAAGAAAATTTGAATGCTTTATTGTCTTTTCAGAAATTGTCACATGATAGTCATGGTATTGGATATAATGCAAAATCTTCATGTTATAATCCATATAGTTCTTTTGTTAAAAGTAAGAATAAGAAAAGTAAGTTTATATGGATTCCTAAGAACTTAAGTGTTTATGATAAAAATACATATATTGCTTCATACATGCATGATATATGTGATTCTTGCAATTATGTATATACTAATAGTGGAAACCAAATTCTAAAAGGATTTGGAGTCCTAAAGGTTAGATATGATCTTTTATATTTGGTACCAACTAACGTTTATTTTGTAGGTACCATATAAAAGTTATTATATATATATGTACTAATATATTTGTTGCAGGGGGAGAACAAAATATTTTTATATCTGTTATAACCCATTTCTGCAGGGGGAGAAAAAGATAACATATTTTTTACAGGGGGAGGACATGCACACACAAAGCGTCGTCATCAAAAAGGGGGAGAATGTTGGAACCTATTTCGATGAAGACGTTCGTGACGATCAAATTCATTTGGAGCTCTACACATGACGAATCAAGAGTCCGACATGATCAAGTTGTGCCAAAGAGGGTTGAGATGTTGTGGTTTGTAAAGAAGATATAGCATGTAAAAGCCTTGATACAAACTTACAACACATAGTCCTATTAGTCGACTTATCCCAATATCAAGTCGACTAATCAGTTGTCTAGTCGACTTACCCAAAGTTCAAGTCGACTAAGTTTTGTGTCCAGAAACAGACCAACTCTCTGTTTGTCAAATTAGTCGACCAAACAGTAACCAAGTCGACTAATCCATTTTCTAGTCGACTTATAGAAAACACCTAGTCGACTAATCCCTTGACTCAGTCGACTATAAAGCAGTTGCAGTCGACTTGAGGTAGTTATTCAGAAACCTGTTCTGCCAACAGACATATACCTAGTCGACTACTTGCTAAACCTAGTCGACTAATAGTGGAAATTTTGCCTAGTCTAGTCGACTAACTCAGAACCCTAGTCGACTATAAGCAGTTTCTGACTGTTGGACAGTTTCTTTTATCGGATTCTTTTGGCAACGTTTTCCAACGTCTAGGTTATCTGAATTGGTCCTATAACTACCCTAACTAACCCTAGTCTTCAGCTATAAATAGGGAAGTTATACCAAAGGCCAATTGCTAAGAGTTTCATTCAGTTTTCAAAAGCCAAATTCCAGAAAACCTGAAAACTGATTTTCTAACTTCTGTTCTTCACCAAAAGACAATTCCATTAGTGAAGTTCTCTGAAGTTCATTTTTCCTATACAGTACCTTGTCCACATACACATCTGTACCAAGGCTATAGGAAAAGAGTTGTAAATTCTCAAAGTGTTCATTTGTACACGGGAGGCTTCTTGGTTGAAAAGGCAAGTTGTACAAGGTGACCATTGTACACGGGAGGCTTCTTGGTTGAAGAAGTAGTTGTACAAAGGTAAAAGGTGTTCTCTTGGTGGAAGAGAAGGTGTACACATTTGGAGAAGGGGATTCGACAAGTGGTGTAGATGTTGTATTGATTTTGGGTGGCAAGATCAAGGTTAAAGGAAAATCTCAAGCGGGTGGCTTGGGGACTGGATGTAGGTCACAAGGACCGAACCAGGATAAATCTCTTTGTTTGCATTTGTCAATTTCTGAGATTTGTTTTTCTTTACTTGCAAGTTTACTTATTTGCTTAACAATTAATCCTTCCTGTCAAGTGTTGTGTTGATTTGATTATAGATCCTACATTTGGTATAAGAGCGGGACCCAACAGTTTATAATATGTGTTGATTTTTTATCATACATATTTGTACTTCAAAGTATTTCAAAGAACTTATTTTTGTAGATTTTATGTGATTTTAAGGGATTTTATAAGAGTATATAAAACCAAATTTTTAATCCCAAAATTTACTGACCAGGCCTTCTGCCGGTCGACCGAGACAGAAGTCGGTCGACCGTGCGGTCGGCCAATGTGCACCCAGTCGACTGATGTGCACAGAAATGTGTACAGCCCTTTGGCTTGAGGGCCGGTCGACCGGCCAGAGAGCTTTGCTCTCTAGATCTGGCCCCGGTCGATCGGGCGGTCGACAGGCAGGTCAAGTGTTGGGTGCGGTCGACTGGGCGGTCGACCGACAGGTGACCGTTGGCTGATCGACTGGCCTGTCGACCGACAACAGATTTTTCTTCTGAGTTGGCTCCCAACGGCTAGTTTTTTGAAGTCTATATAAGGGGGTTATTTTGGACTGTTTTATATAAGATTTCAAGAGAGTTTTAAAGCCAGTTTTCCTACCTCTCTTAGGGTTTTTCTTCACTTATTTTAGGGCTAATATTTTTATATCAAAAGGAGAGTTTTCAAGAGTGTTTTTCAAAAGAGATTTCTTGAGTTTTTCACCACAACTCTATCTTATTTTTCTAACACCAACTTGAGCTTTCCATTGCTAAATCCATCCTATAGGATCTTTATTGTGAGAGTTGTTCTTGTGATCAAGAGAGTGATCACAAGATTACATCCTTATATTGTGAGGAGTTGTAGAGGTTGTGGCCTCGGTGAAGAGAGTTTTGTGGTGATCAAGTGAAGTGATTATCAAGTGTTCTGACGTGTGGTTGGAGGAGTTGTAAGAGGTGCGGCCTCGGCAAGCTAGTGTGCTTGCATGTGTTGTTCTTGCGGGAACAAGTGAGGGACTTGTAGGTCCAAGAGTTCTAGTAAAAACTCATTGTAGGTACTACGGCACCGAGTAATCTTGCGAGATCGATTCTAATGAAAATCCTTCATAGCGTTGAAGGCGGGAACGTAGAGCAAAGGTGCTCGAACTCGAAACAATTCTCCCGTGTTTGTGATTGCTCTCTCTCACTTGTGTTTACATATCTTGCATGCTTATATTATTTATCTCCTTATATGCTTGATATATCTTGTGCTTAATTAATATATTCTTGGGATTGTTTGCTCACACTTTTATTCAACCAAGAGAGTCATAGTGGCACCTCAACTGTTAATCTAGAGGAATCTTGAGGAGATAGTCCAGAACCCTTCACCGAGAATTCTGCTACACTCTTGTGTTATACTTTGTGTATTTAGTTTAATAGCCTTAGTTTGCTTAAATAGTTTTTAATTCCGCATCATCATCATTAGATTAGCTTGTACACCTATTCACCCCCTTCTAGGTGTATTTTCACTCTGATAGTAAAACTTTAATACATCACCAAACGGATCAAATTCATCGTGTTAATTCTCTTCAATAGAATGACAGGTCCATTAAATTTTCTCAAATTGCAAATCTAATCTCTATCAACTTAACATCACATTTCTGACAATTTAATTTTCTCAAAATGGCAAATCCAATTACTATTATGTTAAACATCATACCTCTAACAGTAATCAAATCTTTGTCTAGTCAACATTATACCTTTGACAATTCAATTTGCTCAAATCGCAAATTTAATTACTGTTATGTTAAACATCATATCTCTAACAGTAAATAAATCTCTGTCAAGTTAAAAATCATAACTCTGACAATAATTTCTCTCAAGTTTCTCAACGAAAATGAGAACTACGATTAAAATTACACCTCTCCTATTCAACTTCCCCAGTAAAGTTGTCTAACTGTTAATTACTAAGTTAACTGTTACCTCTAGTAATCGAATTCAATAGCTTTAGTTTGTCTGATTTTCAAACACAAAATGTTATGTCCTCACTTTTGCAATGGTTCAACAATATACTGGCAAAAGAGATTGACAACTCAATCGGTTCAACAGTACATTGATAAACAAATTAGAGCTGACGTAAGTTCTGGATTGTGTTTCTAGATACTTACGATGATCTTTCTTGGGGCTTCAAGCAATTTAACAGTACACTCAAAAAGACCAGAATCCAGACAAGATCAAGCTCTGAGTATTTCAAAAGATTGCCAGCCCAGTCACGAAGACCCAAGCTAATATGAAGCCTAAAGTATTTCAAAATCTTTTCCAGTCAATCACGGGGTTTCAAAAACTTTAAAGGGGGTTCTGTAGGTTGTCTAAAAATTACTGAGATAAAGCCTCAGACGCGGGCCTCATGCAAATGCGAGGGTCATATTTTAACTCAAATGCGAGATTCACACTTTATCAACAACAGAGTGAAGGTCGCGTTCTGTGCTAAACGCGGCAGTCGTGATGCTTCTTAAAATGCGGGCCTGTGTACTCCGCGTTTTCAACTCAACACACGAGCCTGTAAGCTCCGCGTTTTCAATTCAACACATGAGTCTGTGAGCTTCGCGTTTCAACTCAACATGCGATCCTGTGAGCTCTGCGTTTCAACTCAACACGCGAGCCTGTGAGCTCCGCGTTTCTTCATCAGAGTGAGGTCCGTGTCCAGCGCGAGACCCACATTTCTGATGTAACAAACAGTAGTTCTGAGTCAATCAGTACCCACTTTCTCTCCACGTAAAGGGGCATAAATCCCCTTTATGAAGAGATTTAATGGGGGTAATTATCCCCTTGAAAACCCTTATAAATGGCAATGAAAGCTAGGGAAAAGGGGGAGGAGACTTTTGGTTGGACTCTTGGCTGAGACTCTAAAGGTTGAATTTTTCAGACTCTCTTAGTTCAGATTCTTGGCTTTTGAAAGCTTCAAGATTTCTAAAAGAGAAAGACTTTATTGGAGGAGAAAACTCTAAAACTTGCTGAGATCAAATAGAGTTTTAATTTCTTTAGAATTTTTAGCTATTGATTAAGGTTTCATACCTTACCAGTGTGCTTCAAACGAGAGCAAGAAGAAGATCCAGAGACAAGCTTCCGATGAACAAGATTCACTCTTCATCGCTACACAAAGAACCCACTTTAAACATAGGGGAGATTCACTTGTTCTTCCCTCTTCTGTAATTGAATTTTGATTAGTTGTAACTCTCTTTTGTAATCAACAGAGATTTTTACATTCTTCAAATTTTTCAGTTTCACAAATCATAGTTTAGAAAAATTAATTGATGGACGATATAGTGGTGTTTGCCCTGATGGATGCGAGAGTGGAGATGGTGGAGGAAGATTACTTGATGGATGACCATGTCCGCTTTGGTATGTACCATCGGTTAGACTTTGATCATCGATCTTGAGGAATAATCTCTCGAGCTTTTAGACTACATTGTTCAAAGTTGAGTCAATAGTGCAGAAATCCCCCGAAATAATTCCTATCATTGTGGAAAGGCTTCGTAATCCATCATCGTCTCTTGCCTATCATCGAAAAGTTGCCGAAGTTCTGATACCATTGACGCAGACTGGAAAGCGAATGATGCCGACTAGATCTCGTTTTAGCACCAACGAACCCTGAAAGGATCTTTCAAGTGGGGATCGTAATCAAATTCACGAGCACAATACTCAATTCCACAAGCAATTTACTCGAAATCCAAATCAAAAAACAAAAATAAAGTCAATCGAAATCCAAATCAGACCCGAAAATGAAATCCTAAATAGAAACGAATATGTTGATACACGCAGATTAGTCGACTTATGATGTCAACTAATCGACTTATACTTATGATTAGTCGACTACTCTGCAAAGTCTAACTCTTTATTAAATTAATTAGTCAACTAATAGTGTCAACTAGTCGACTACTGTAATATCCCTAGTCAAAAATACTGTATTTTTATTTTTCTAAAGTATTTATTTTATTTTACTAATTATTTTATCATCATTTGTTATTCTTAGTAATGAGTGTTTCATTATATTTATAATTATTATTGTTATAGTTATTTTAATTATTATTAGTAGTTTTGTTAACTATTAATTTTTTAATATTATTATTTATTTGTATTATTGTTATAAATTATTATTACTAGAGTATTATTATTAGTATCTTGATTTATTATTATGTATTTATTTATTTTATTACATGATTAATTATTATTATTTATCATCATCATTATTATTAATATTATTGGCTGAATTATTATTTTTCCCTCCTTGATTCTTTTCCCCATACTTATTTATCTAAACATGAAACCCACCAATCCAATAATCTATAACCAAAACCCAATCCCCTCTTAATTCAAATTCAAATACTAGACCTTAACTATCTAATCCAAATCCTATCTAATCAAATCTTTTCATAAATCTTAACTAATCATAATCTAAATTCTAACAATAATCATATCTATCCTAACTTACACAAATCCAAATCTTATTTTCAAAATCATAACCTTAATTAATTCTATCCTAAACTACTAATTCAAGCAGTTTGAACCCAGCTAAAATTCTGATATTTTAAAATCCCTAATAATCTATAAAAAGCCTAAATTAATTCTCTTTCTACCTCCAAAGAAAAACTATGACCCAATTCTAGGGGTGAGCAGAGTTCGGTTATAACCGAAATAATCGACAAAAAATCGAAACCCGAACCCGAACCGAACCGAACCGCTATAGTTCGGTTCGGTTTCAGTTTTGTGTTTCAAAAACCGAACTCGACCGAACCGAATATCTCACCCTATATATCACCCTACCCAAATTCAGTTTAGTGAATCATATAGTTCACAACAAAAACTGGTGAAAACTTATCTCATTACTTCTAGCAATACCATCTTTTTGATGTTAAATATGTGAAAGTTATGTTAAGCACACCATCACAATTAAGAATAATATTTATATTAATATAGTTCTTTTTTTTCATTCTTGCCATTAAAAGTTAGTAATAATTATGTGAGTTTTGATATAAGAGCCCAAATATAGCATAAAAGTTATAGAATATGAAATTTTTAATTCACATTAAGGTTAGGGTCTTTTTCTTATTTCTAATTTAGGTATTGAATATTTGAGATAGAATATTAAAGGATGATAATATAATGGTGATTAAAAAATGTAAGAAATGATGAAAAAATATTGGCCTAACTGAAAAAACTGAAAAACCGAACCGAATTGAGTCAGTTCGGTTCGGTTCGGTTGCTAAGTCTAATCGGTTCGGTTTGATTTTGCAAAAATTAGCAAAAACCGAACCGAACCGACCGATGCTCACCCCTACCCAATTCTCCCCACCTCCTTCTTTCTTTTCTCCTCAAGCAAAGCATGAAGGAAAAGGAATCTCGAGGTGCAGAAATTGAAGAACGTGATCGGGGAGATCAAATCAAAGTAAGTAATTTATTTTCTCAAAAATTTATTTGATATAAATAGTTTATTAAAAATCATATCTATACCATGATCTCCATGAATATTTTTTATACTTCAAAACCCAATTTAAAATCTAACTAAAATACATATGAGGATATACCAACCCATATTTTAAATTACATATTTTTTCAGAATTTTTACAGCAAAAGATTTCAAAACAATAAATTAAAAAAATAAAAATTGGCCGCTGCTCTGGGCCAGGCCGAGAGCAGCTCGACCTGGTTTGCTGGCCCAGCCCAGGCCTGGCCCGACTGGGCCAGGGCTAGCCTGGCCTAGCCTGGACCAGGCCGGTTAGGCCAGCACAGGGCCCTTGGGCCCTGTTAACAAAAAGAAGAAGAAAAAAAAGGAAATTTCGGGCTAGGCTTGGGCTTCTTTAGACATATATATAAAAAAAGAAAAAAGAGAAAAAGAAGAATTTCATAGTAAAATAATTACTTAAAAATATAAATAACAATCTACAATACTTCTAGTTTCTATGATAAAATTTTCAGAGGAATAGCAACATAAATTAAAACAAATTACCCCCTTAAAGTCAGTTTTTCTTAATGGTAAATTTAGACATGTTAAATATTTTAATGGTTTAAAGCCTATTAAAAATCTAACAAAAATTAGAAATTATTTTAAATTAAACCTACTAAATTTATTAAACCTAGAGGATCATATTCCCAACCCCAAACTAATTAATCAAGATTAGAACCCCTTGTAACTCCCAAATAAAATATTCTTTTAAAAATCTAACAATTCCTATTGAAATGAACTATGTAGATTTATTGGGATCTTATGATTTCAGTGCTTTGGACTTGGGATCGAGTTCAGGTGAGTGTTCTTTTCCTCCTTCAGTTAAATAAAAAATTTGTAATAAATGATTTTATATTATGGTGTAATTATGTTACTAAAATTTACTGAGACGATGCTTGTGAGTATATGCTCTTGTATTATGTCCTCATTCACCATTGTCAGAGATATATGTGTGTGTGTATGTGTGTGTGTGTTACTTACTTTATTTCATGTGACCATCTGCTTTATTTTACATGTATGAGTATCGGTATCATTTCATGTGATCATTTGACTTATTTTACTAGTGTGATTACATGTATACCTTCATGAAATATCGATGAGTATTCATCCTATTTAATTAGTTCATATGAGTGTTTATCAATATCATTACATGTGTGGAGGATTATTATTTTTGATTCTAAGCCAGTTGTCGTACACCTTAGACTATAACTTGGATTGATTTGAGATTGGCCTAAATCATATTTACAGACTTATTTGAGGTATTTATCGGATATTTATTTAATGATACTTGAGACTAGATAATAAAGATGTATTAAGTAAGATGTTACTTTAAGATTGATTTATTTGGATGCTTGGATTACATATGGACCTAGAGTTTAACTTGAGATTTACATGAATACCTTACCTTGATTTTGATCTATCACATAATACTGATTTTGGATTATTAGTTATAAGTATTTTATTTGGATATATTTACTAATAAATTATCTGAGTAATGATGTTTATTGATATCGAGGTTTGAGTACAGAGACTTTCTAGATTTCATGTAGCTTAAGGATGTCCCACTCTTTAGTTATTATCTTGATTGGGATTGAAACTATTAGAGATGTAATTTAAACTATAATTATATTTAGATCTTGGATTTGACTGGCTCATGATGGTAGTTATACGAGTTGATATCTGAGTGACATTATCAGTAGATTTGATTATTTTTATTGATGGTAAAACAGGTGAGAGTATGTTTAGATATTGATGATTGATTAATTTGGAGATTTCTTTATTAAAAGAACGAGATATTGGGACTTGAATTGTTAGTAGACTCGATTGAGTTGGAGTTGACCTTTGATTGAGGAGTAGGCATAGATTGGGTTGACCTTGTTGGCCCAAGGTTACAATCACCCTTGTTTAGTGTGTTTTGATGATTACAAAACATATTAGTTATTTGTACTAATATTGTTTATTGGTTAATTGTGTTTCAGGGATCTAACTCATCTAGAAGGTTTATTCCCTATAAGCAAATGTTTTGGACTCAAGTCAACTCAAATTGGGCTCAAGGATCAAGTGTTGAAGACCTTATGGTGAAAAGCCCTCTTGAAGCACTTGTAGTACCTAGAACCAATGTAAGAATTAGATTGTTAAAGTTTGAGTTTTTGGAAATTGGCTCTAGGATACACACACACGTTTTTTGTATTCAAGTTTTCATGATCAAAATTTAGGTTTCATGCCTTAGTATATTTATACATGACCCTAATTTTTATAAATATAAATATCATGTTTTTGATCATGTATGTATACCCTTTCCAGCATGTTACTTAGCTTTCCATACTTCAAAATATTTTTTACAAAAATTTCTAAGTCCCAAAATCCTGCTGTTTTTTTTTCCTGTTTCAGGCTGACCGGTCGACCGGCCCAGTCGACCGGCGCCAGTGCCAGGACGTGCACATTTGTGCACGTCTGTCGATCGACCGCCCGGGTCGACCGACTGTGAGCAGTTGCTCTCGGGTTTTCTGGGTCGACCGCCCGGTCGACTGCCAGAAGAAAATTGTGTTTTGTCTTTTAGGACGGCCGATCGGTCCGGTCGACCTGAGCCAACGGCTCTTTGCCAGCTGAGCTGGCGGTCTACCGGCCCGGTCGACCGCCAAGCCTGCAAAAGCCCAACGGCTCTTTCCTCTTTTGTGCAATTCTGAAATCTGTTTTTTGGACTGTTTTTTGGCAGACTTTTTCAGGATTTTTCAGAACTTTTTCAGAGCAAATAAGGTCAAAATAAATTTTTTTTAACTTATTTCTCTCCCTATAAATAGTGGAGAAGAGTTTCTTGCAAAACACTAAGAAAAATTCTCAAGTTTTCAAAGTTTTCAAAGAGAAAAGAAAAGTGTTTAAGCTCTCCATTTCCAACTCATTCTTGAGCTAGTTTTCAGTTGTGTTCCCTAGCAAAAATCATCTCTACAACTGAGTTTTTCTCACTACACTTCATAGAGCCAAAGATCCCTTACTCATTCTATAGTGAAGTTGTAAAAAGAGTGAGAGTGTTGTAAAAGAGTTTGGTGATCTTGTTGTGATCACTCTTGTTCTTGTGATCTTCTTGTTCTTGTGGAGACACCTCTTCGGTAGAGGTTATTGTACTTGGTGGAGCTCGGTGCTCGGGTCTTCGGTAGACCGTTGTAATCGTCCTCGGTGGATAGTGGAAACCCTTCACGGAGGTGAAGGCGGGGAGTAGAGCGGTGGCTCGAACCTCGAAAGAAATACTTGTGTTTGCGATTGTCTTTTGCTCTTGCTCTCTATTTTGCTTTACTTTCAATTGCTCTCTATTGCTTATTGTTTCAAGTATTTTTGCTTCCTCTACTTGTGATATCTTGTGTGCTCTTCATCATTGCCTATTATTCATTCATTGATATTTTGTCGATCAATTCTCATACAACAAGCTTGCATTGCGCACCTCTAACCCATTCAAGGGGAATTGGGAGGAAGGAGTTCAGAACCTCTCACGGGGTATTCGGCTCTTAGTCTTGTTTTGAGAGATCGTTGCATCATTCATTCATCTTAATTTTAAAAAGATTGTTAGATTAGCAATTACACCTAATCACCCCCCCCCCTCTAGGTGTTTTTCAATTAGTATCAGAGCTTGGTTACTAGGCTCTTGGCTTAACAACCCTAGAGAGATCCTAATATTGCTAATCATTTCATTCATTCTCACTTAGTAAAGATGGCCGATGGTATTAAGACACCCCCTAAGTTTGATGGACTTAACTTTCCCATATGGAAGGTTAAGATGACCGTTTTCTTGCAATCTCTAGGTAGTCGAGTTGCAAAGGCCGTGACCAAACCCTTTAGTGCACCCCCCCGGTGATGAATCCACTTGGTCCGAAATAGAGACCAAAGAATTTGATGCCAATGCTAGGGCTCACTATGCACTTCTTCAAGCCCTTAATGATGATGATATATCTAGAGTTATTCATTGCAAGTCCGCATATGAAATTTGGACACATTTGCTAGTTACACATGAGGGGACTTCACAAGTAAAGAGGGCTAAGATTGACCTTCTTCGGTCCCAATATGAGAATTTTTGCATGCAAGAAAATGAAACCATAGATGATATGGTTGAAAAACACCTAGAGGGGGGTGAATAGGTGTAATTGCTAATCTAATGATCTTTTTGAACTAAGTATGATGAATGATGCAACGATCTCTCAAAAACAAGACTAAGAGCCGAATACCCCTTGCGAGGTTCTGAACTCCTTCCTCCCAATTTCCCTTGATATGGGTTAGAGGTGCGCAATGCAACCTTGTTGTATTGAGATATGATCGATCAAGGCAAAGTATGATTATGAGAAATGAGATGCACACAATATATCACAAGAATTACAAGCTTGAATTAAAAGCACAAGGAAGATACAAGATCACAAACAAGTAATAAGGAGCAATAAAGTGTTAGAGGAATTTAAAGCAAGAATTGGACGCAAAGGCAATCGCAAACACAAATATTTGTTTCGAGGTTCGAGCCACCGCTCTACTCCCCGCCTTCACCTCCGTGAAGGGTTTCCACTATCCACCGAGGACGCCTTTACAATTTGGTCTACCGAAGACCGAGCACCGAGCTCCACCGAGTACAAAGGACCTCTACCGAAGAGGTTGCTCCACAAGGAAAGGATTACAAGAACAAAGTGATCACAACAAGATCACTACACTTTTTCTCAAACTCTTTTACAAACACTCTCACTTCTATTACAACTTCACTATAGAATGAGTATAGGATTTTTGGCTCTATGAAGTGTGGTGAGAAAACTTCAGTTGTAGAGTGATATAGACAATCAAACACAACTGAAAAACAAACTTTAAAAGAATTGGAATGAAGGCTTTAAACTCTTTTCTTTTCTCTTTTGAAAACAACACAAACTTGAGGATTTTTCTTGATGCTATGCAAGAGAGACTTCTCCTCTATTTATAGGTTTGAAAATAGGTTAGAAACAATTTCTTTACACGTAATTTGACCTGCAAAAGCTCCCCAACAACTCTCTAAAAGTCTGTTAAAGCAGAAAAAGAAACAGATTTTCAGAATAGCCCAAAGAGGAAAGAGCCATTGGATTGTTGCAGGCCTGGCGGTCGACCGGTCCGGTCGACCGCCAGCCCAGCTGCAAAGAGCCGTTGGCTCTCGGTCGACCGGTCCGGTCGACCGTCCCAAAAGAGGAAACACAGTTTCCTTCTTCCAGTCGACCGGTCCGGTCGACTCAGAAAACCAGAGAGCGGTGTGCTCTTGGTCGGTCGACCGGTGCGATCGACCGACGGACGTGCACAGACGTGCACGTCCAGGCTATGGCGCCGGTCGACCAGGCCGGTCGGCCGGTCAGCCTGAAATGGGAAAAACTGCAGGATTTTGAACTTGGAAAAATTTGAAAAATTGTTTTAGGTTTAAACAAACTAGAGTGACATGTTAGTAGGAGTATGTATACATGATCTAGACAAGATATTTATTTTATAAAACTTAGGTTCATGTAAATCTCTACTAAGGCATGAAACCAAATTTTGAAAATGAAAACAAGACCAAATTTTATCAAAACCAAATTTTGTGTGAGTGTGTATCCTAGAGCCAAATAACCAAGACTCAAACTTTAACATTCTATTCTTACAATGATTCTAAGGACTTCAAGATCTTCAATAGGCTTCTTCATATGATCTTCAACACTTGTTCCTTGAGCCCAATTGGAGTTGACTTGAGTCCAAATCCTTGTATTTGTGAGAGAAGACTTCTAGAATGAATAGAAACCTGAAACACACTTAAACAACAAATATTATTAGTACAAATAACTAATATATTTTGTAATCATCAAAATACACTAATCATGGGTGATTGTAACCTTGGGCCAACAATCTCCCCCTTTTTGATGATGACAAAACATATAAGTTATTTAAACAAATAAAGGAAGAAGAGCTTGGAAAGCTCCCCCTCAAACAATACTATGTAAAAAAAAATAACTATTAGTGAGATACATGAAGCATTGAAAACCCAATATTTTTGTCAAAAGCTCTAATACCAATTGAAATCAAACTTAATACCAATTAAACTTATACTTTTTCTCTTTAAACTTATAGTAAATAAACTAAACTCAAACTATAAGCAAACTTATTTATTTTTCAATAAACACTTAAACTTATATATTTAAATAAACTAAACTCAAACTATAAGCAAACTTATTTCTTTTTCAATAAACACTTAAACTTATATATTTTTCTCCCCCTTTTTGTCATACATCAAAAAGGGTTAAAATAAAACAATTGAAAATCTCATTTTAAGAATCCATAATACAAACATTCAACTCACCACAAATAAATGAAAATCTAGCATAGTCTAAAGGTTTAGTAAAAATATCGGCAAGTTGAAAATCGGTAGAAACATAATCAATATCAATATCACCTTTCTCATAATGATCTCTAAGAAAGTGATACCTAATGTCAATGTGTTTGGTTTTACTATGTTGATTTGCATTCTTTGTCATGTGAATAGTACTAGTATTATCACAAAATATTTTAACATGATCAAAGTGTAAATCATAGTCGAGGAGAGTATGTTTCATCCAAAGAACTTGTGCACAACAAGCTCCGGCTGCAACATACTCCGCCTCGGCGGTTGATAGGGCTACCGAATTTTGCTTTTGGAAGACCAAGATACAAGACAATTACCCAAGAATTGACATGTTCCACTTGTGCTCTTCCTATCTACCCTACAACCCGCATAGTCGGCATCCGGAAAACTAGTCATTGAAAATTGGCCGGTTTTCGGATACCACAAACCCATTTCAATGGTGCCCTTAAGGTATCTAATTATTCGTTTAACCGCAATTATGTGAGACTCTTTAGGACAAGATTGAAAACGTGCACAAAGACAAACGGAAAACATGATATCCGGCCTACTAGCCGTCAAATAAAGCAAGCTACCAATCATGCTACGATATAATTTAATGTCTACACTTTTACCTTGTTCATCCTTGTCAAGCTTAGTAGTTGTAGCCATGGGAGTTTTGCTTACTTTAGATCCTTCAAGTCCGAATCTCTTGATTAGTTCTTTTGTGTACTTGGCTTGATTGATGAAGATCTCATCCTTCCTTTGCTTGATTTGGAGTCCAAGGAAATAGTTGAGCTCCCCCATCATAGACATTTCAAATTCATCCTTCATGCATGACTCAAAAGCTTTGCAAAGAGATTCATTAGTAGAACCAAAAATAATATCATCCACATAAATTTGCACAATAAGATTATCCTTTTCTACATGTTTTGTAAACAAAGTTGTGTCAATTTTACCTTTCTTAAAACCATTTGAAATCAAAAATGAAGAAAGTCTTTCATACCAAGCCCTAGGGGTTATTTTAAACCATAAAGAGCTTTATCTAATTTAAAAACAAAATCCGGATGTGTAGGATCAACAAACCTGGGGGTTGTTCAACATACACCTCCTCTTCAATAAATCCATTTAGAAAAGCACTTTTAATATCCATTTGAAATAATTTGAAATCTTTATATGAGGCAAATGCTAGTGTCATCCGTATGGCTTCAAGCCGTGCTACGGGTGCAAAGGTTTCTTCAAAATCGATCCCTTCGATTTGAGTGTAACCTTGGGCAACTAACCTAGCCTTGTTTCTAACTACATTACCCGATTCATCCAACTTGTTCTTAAAGATCCACTTAGTACCAATTGTTGGTCTATCGTGGGGCCTAGGAACAAGGTGCCAAACTTGGTTGCGCTCAAATTGATTGAGCTCCTCTTGCATGGCTAGCAACCAATATGAATCGGCCTCGGCTTCGAGGACATTTTTGGGTTCAACATGAGAAATGAATGCATAGTTACCACAATAGTCATGAAGTCTAGAGCGAGTAGTTACCCCTTTGATACTTCACCTATGACGAGGTCCTTGGGATGATGTGGATTGTATTTCCAATCCTTTGGTAGTGGTTGAGTAGGCTCCACCTCATGTGTTTGATTTTCATTTCCTTGTGCCTTTTCCACCTTAGCTTCGCTTCCTTCATCATCCTTTGGTTTGTCTCCCATAGTAGAAGTATCCTCCAAGGTCACTTTCTCCAAACCTTCATCCAATGCATCTATTTCTACAATATTCTTAACAAACTTGTTAGATTCCTCAAACTTAACATGAATAGACTCTTCAATAGTCAATGATGATCTAATGAAAACTCTATAAGCCTTACTAGTGTTTGAGTAACCTACAAAAATAGCCTCATAAGATCTAGCATCAAACTTTCCTAAATTATCTTTTGTATTTAAAACAAAACATTTGCATCCAAAAACTTTGAAATAAGAAACATTTGGTTTTCTAGAAAAGTACATTTCAAAAGAAGTTTTAGTAGTATTTTTACATAAAAAAATACGATTTGATATATAGCATGATGTATTAACGGCCTCGGCCCACAAATAATGTGGTAGACCATATTCACTTAGCATTGTCCTAGCCATCTCTTGTAATGTTCTATTTTTCCGTTCAACTACTCCATTTTGTTGTGGAGTTCTAGGACAAGATAGTTCATGCTTTATTCCATGTTCATCACAAAAAGTGGTAAAGGGTTGGTTAATGAATTCACCTCCTCTATCACTTCTTATTCTCAAAATCGAAACATCTTTTTCTTTTTCAACTCTTTTCTTAAAAGTTTGGAAATACGAAAATGCTTGGTTTTTGTGTTCAAGAAAGAAAACCCAAGTAAACCTTGAAAAGTCATCAACCAAAACATAAGCAAATCTATTCCCACTTAGACTTTTGGTTTGTGTAGGGCCAAAAAGATCCATATGGATTAACTCCAAAGGACGTGATGTCATGATATCCTTAATTGACTTGAAAGAAGACTTAGTTTGTTTCCTAAATTGACATGCGTCACAAACTCGGTCCTTTTCAAAATTCAAGCAAGGAATACCTTTCACCATTTCCTTTGTGTTTAACCTAGAAATGTGATCAAAAGAAATATGGCCTAATCTCCTATGCCACAACCAAGAGTCATCATCGAGGGCTTTCAAACAAGTAATATTACAAGACATATTTAACATATCAATCATATAAACATTACTTTCACGAAAACCGGAAAATACACAAACATTAGAAGTTCTATCAATTACTTTACAAGCAACATTATCAAAAACAACATCAAAACCTTTATCACAAAGTTGACTAACACTCAAGAGATTATGCTTGAGGCCATCAACTAAAACTACATTTTCAATTAAAGGAGAGGTGCCAAGTTTTACATTACCAATACCGATGATTTTACCCTTGGCGTCATCTCCGAAGGTGACGGTGCCACCTTCATGATATCTTGATAGGGTTGCAAAGTTGTTGATGTCCCAAGTCATGTGCCTTGAGCAACCGCTATCAAGATACCACAATCCTCTACGTCGTTGGGCTTTGGAAAGTACCTATATCATTTAACATAATTGTTGATTTTGGTACCCAAACTTTCTTGGGTCCTTTAAAGTTAGTGCCTCGAACTCAAATATTATGATGTGATGCATTTAGTCTATCATAGCAAAAATTGGCTAAGTGTCCTTTCCGCTCACAATGTGAACATGAGAACACTCTACCATACATGAATGCATGATGTGTACGTGTAGTGTGAGCATGTTTTGGGGTTTTGCCATGTTGTTTAGGTTGTGTAGCATGAACATGAACATGAGCATGAGCATTTTTCTTTGGGGCTTGTTTCTTAGGAAACATAGCCTCAATTTTCTTCTTGTTAAACTCACAATTTTTCAAAATAACACTTAATGAGTCTAATCTTTCCTTAAGCATAGAAACTTCATTAGAATCAATTAGTGGGGCCTTACCTTTGCAAGAAATCTTATATTTTTCAAAATCATTTTTAGTAGTGGCCAAGGTGGAAACCAAATCATCCTTTTCTTTTGTAAGAGTAAAAACTTGATGACTTAAAGATTCATTTTCCTTTTTCATTTTTAAATACTTTTTCTTTAAGAAATCATAATTTTGTGACAACTCAACAAAAGCCTCTTCTAATTCATCCATAGAAAGCTCATTATCATGGGAAGGGGAAGAGGTTACCTTGCTTGTGCCTTCATTAGCCATGAAGCACATGTTGGCGGTGTCTATTTCTTCCTCGGATTCGGTCTCTGAATCCCAAGTTGCCTTCATAGCCTTCTTCTTGTAGGGCTTCTTTGATGTGGAGGGCTTAGCTTTGTCCGGACACTCCGCAACAATGTGTCCGGGCTTTTGGCAATTGAAACAAGTGATCCTTCTTTCTTCTTTGCCTCCTTGCCATCTTCTTCTACCTTGGTACTTCGCCTTGTTGTACATCCTCCGGACATTCTTAACAAGGAGTGAGAGCTCCTCATCATCTTCTTCTTCATCGTCTTCATCAGAGTGTGTAGCTTGACTCTTGAAGGCGATAGTCTTCTTTTTGGAAGGAGCCATATCCTCCCTTGCTTTCCTTTCCATCTCATGGGTTTTGAGGTTCCAATGAGACCTATAAGCTCCATCTCTTCATTGTCGTTGAGTTCCTTCAAGGTTGTTGCTTTAACTTCCCATGAAGTAGGAAGAGCTCGGATGATCTTCCTTACTCTTTGATCATTGTTGATATCTTCACCTAAAGAAGAGAGTCTGTTAGTAATCTTGGTAAATCTTGTAACCATATCATCTATGGTTTCATTTTCTTGCATGCTAAATGTTTCATATTGGGACCGAAGAAGGTCAATCTTAGCCTTCTTTACTTGTGAGGTCCCCTCATGTGTGACTATCAAGTGTGACCAAATCTCATATGCGGATTTGCAATGGATAACCCTAGAAATGTCATCATCATTAAGGGCTTGTAGAAGTGCATAGTGAGCTTTGGCATTGGCATCGAATTCCTTAGTCTCTATTTCGGACCAAGTGGATTCGTCACCGGGGGTACACTAAAGGACTTAGTCACGGCTTTTGCAACTCGGCTACCTAGAGATTGCAAAAACACGGTCATCTTAACTTTCCATATGGGAAAGTTAAGTCCATCAAACTTAGGAGGGGTCTTAATTCCATCGGCCATTTTTACTATATGAATATGAATGAAATGATTAGCAAATTAGGATCTTCTCTAAGGTTGTTAAACCAAATCCTAGAGTCCAAGCTCTGATACCAATTGAAAAACACCTAGAGGGGGGTGAATAGGTGTAATTGCTAATCTAATGATCTTTTTGAACTAAGTATGATGAATGATGCAACGATCTCTCAAAAACAAGACTAAGAGTCGAATACCCCTTGCGAGGTTCTGAACTCCTTCCTCCTAATTCCCCTTGATATGGGTTAGAGGTGCGCAATGCAACCTTGTTGTATTGAGATATGATCGATCAAAGCAAAGTATGATGATGAGAAATGAGATGCACACAATATATCACAAGAATTACAAGCTTGAATTAAAAGCACAAGGAAGATACAAGATCACAAGCAAGTAATAAGGAGCAATAAAGTGTTAGAGGAATTTAAAGCAAGAATTGGACGCAAAGGCAATCGCAAACACAAATATTTGTTTCGAGGTTCGAGCCACCGCTCTACTCCCCGCCTTCACCTCCGTGAAGGGTTTCCACTATCCACCGAGGACGCCTTTACAATTTGGTCTACCGAAGACCGAGCACCGAGCTCCACCGAGTACAAAGGACCTCTACCGAAGAGGTTGCTCCACAAGGAAAGGATTACAAGTACAAAGTGATCACAACAAGATCACTACACTTTTCTCAAACTCTTTTACAAACACTCTCACTTCTATTACAACTTCACTATAGAATGAGTATAGGATTTTTGGCTCTATGAAGTGTGGTGAGAAAACTTCAGTTGTAGAGTGATATAGACAATCAAACACAACTGAAAAACAAACTTTAAAAGAATTGGAATGAAGGCTTTAAACTCTTTTCTTTTCTCTTTTGAAAACAACACAAACTTGAGGATTTTTCTTGATGCTATGCAAGAGAGACTTCTCCTCTATTTATAGGTTTGAAAATAGGTTAGAAACAATTTCTTTACACCTAATTTGACCTGCAAAAGCTCCCCAACAACTCTCTAAAAGTCTGTTAAAGCAAAAAAAAGAAACAGATTTTCAGAATAGCCCAAAGAGGAAGAGCCGTTGAATTGTTGCAGGCCTGGCGGTCGACCGGTCCGGTCGACCGCCAGCCCAGCTGCAAAGAGCCGTTGGCTCTCGGTCGACCGGTCCGGTCGACCGTCCCAAAAGAGGAAACACAGTTTCCTTCTTCTGGTCGACCGGTCCGGTCGACTCAGAAAACCAGAGAGCAGTGTGCTCTTGGTCGGTCGACCGGTGCGATCGACCGACGGACGTGCACAGACGTGCACGTCCAGGCTATGGCGCCGGTCGACCAGGCCGGTCGGCCGGTCAGCCTGAAATGGGAAAAACTGCAGGATTTTGAACTTGGAAAAATTTGAAAAATTGTTTTAGGTTTAAACAAACTAGAGTGACATGTTAGTAGGAGTATGTATACATGATCTAGACAAGATATTTATTTTATAAAACTTAGGTTCATGTAAATCTCTACTAAGGCATGAAACCAAATTTTGAAAATGAAAACAAGACCAAATTTTATCAAAACCAAATTTTGTGTGAGTGTGTATCCTAGAGCCAAATAACCAAGACTCAAACTTTAACATTCTATTCTTACAATGATTCTAAGGACTTCAAGATCTTCAATAGGCTTCTTCATATGATCTTCAACACTTGTTCCTTGAGCCCAATTGAGTTGACTTGAGTCCAAATCCTTGTATTTGTGAGAGAAGACTTCTAAAATGAATAGAAACCTGAAACACACTTAAACAACAAATATTATTAGTACAAATAACTAATATGTTTTGTAATCATCAAAATACACTAATCATGGGTGATTGTAACCTTGGGCCAACAATGGTTATAAGATTTACAAAGATCACTAATGGACTTTCTTCTCTAGGTGATGCTATCGACAACGATAAAAGAGTTAGAAAGATCATTCGGGCTCTTCCTCCTTCATGGGAAGTAAAAGCAACCACCTTGAAGGAACTCAATGACAAGGAGGAGATGGAGCTAATTGGTCTCATTGGGAACCTCAAAACCCATGAGATGGAGAGGAAAGTGAGGGAGGACATGGCTCCTTCCAAGAAGAAGACAATAGCCTTCAAAAGTCAATCCACACACTCCGACGAAGACGATGAAGAAGAAGAAGATGACGAAGAGCTCTCACTTCTTGTGAAGAACGTCCGGAGGATGTACAACAAGGCTAAATTTCAAGGAAGAAGGAGATGGCAAGGAGGTAAAGAAGAAAGGAAGATTATTTGCTTCAATTGTCAAAGGTCGGGACACATAGTGGCGGAGTGTCCGGATAAAGTAAAGCCTTCCACCTCCAAGAAGCCCTACAAGAAGAAGGCAATGAAAGCTACATGGGATTCCGAGAGCGAATCCGAGGAGGAAATCGACACCGCTAACATGTGCTTCATGGCAAATGAAAGCACAAGCAAGGTAACCCCTTCCACTTCTCCAAATGATGAACTTTCCATGGATGAGTTAGGAGAAGCTTTTGTAGAATTATCACATAACTATGATTTTCTTAAGAAAAAGTATTTAAAAATGAAAAAGGAAAATGAATCTCTTAATCATCAAGTTTTTACTCTTTCTAAAGAAAAAGATGAATTACTTTCCACTCTTGTTTCCACCCAAAAAGATTTTGACAAGTATAAGATTTCTTGTAAAGGCAAGTCCCCACTAGTTGATTCTAATGAGATTACCATGCTTAAAGAAAGAATAAACTCATTAGGAATGGTTTTAAAAAATTGTGAGTTAATAAGAAGAAGATTGAGGCTATGTTTCCTAAGAAACAAGCCCCTAAGAAAAATGCTTACCATGCTCATGCTCATGTTCATACCACACAACCTTTACATCGTGGCAAACCCTCAAGACATGCTCACACTTCTCACACACATCATGCATTTATGTATGGAAGAGTGTTCTCATGTTCACATTGTGGGCGGAAAGGGCACTTAGCTAATTTTTGCTATGATAGACTAAGTGTATCTCATCATAATGTTTGGGTTCGCAACACTAACTTTCAAGGACCCAAGAAAATTTGGGTACCAAAGTCAACTATTTTGCTAAATGATGTAGGTACCATCCAAGGCTCAAAGACGTAGAGGATTGTGGTATCCTGATAGTGGTTGCTCAAGGCACATGACTTGGGATATCAACAACTTTGCAACCCTATCAAGATACCATGAAGGTGGCACCGTCACCTTCGGAGATGATGCCAAGGGTAAAATCATCGGTATTGGTAATGTAAAAATCGGCACATCCCCTTTAATTGAGAATGTAGTTTTAGTTGATGGCCTCAAGCATAACCTCTTGAGTGTTAGTCAACTTTGTGATAAAGGTTTTGATGTTGTTTTGATAATGTAGTTTGTAAAGTAATTGATAGAGTTTCTAGTACTTGTGTGTTTTCTGGTTTTCGTGAAAGTAATGTTTATATGATAGATATGTCTAATATGTCTTGCAATATTACTTGTTTAAAAGCCCTCGATGATGACTCTTGGTTGTGGCATAGAAGATTAGGCCACATTTCTTTTGACCATATATCTAGATTAAATACAAAGGAAATGGTGAAAGGTATTCCTTGTTTGAATTTTGAAAAGGACCGAGTTTGTGACGCATGTCAATTTGGGAAACAAACTAAGTCTTCTTTCAAGTCAATTAAGGATATCATGACATCACGTCCTTTGGAGTTAATCCATATGGATCTATTTGGCCCTACACAAACCAAAAGTTTAAGTGGGAATAGATTTGCATTTGTTTTGGTTGATGACTTTTCACGATTTACTTGGGTTTTCTTTCTTGAACACAAAAATCAAGCTTTCTCATATTTCCAAACCTTTAAGAAAAGAGTTGAAAAAGAAAAAGAGTCTTCAATTTTAAGAATAAGAAGTGATAGAGGAGGTGAGTTCATTAACCTATCCTTTACCACTTTTTGTGAAGAACATGGAATTAAGCATGAACTTTCTTGTCCTAGAACTCCACAACAAAATGGAGTAGTTGAACGAAAAATCGAACTTTACAAGAGATGGCTAGGATAATGCTAAGTGAATATGGTCTACCACATTATTTGTGGGCCGAGGCCGTAAATACATCATGCTATATATCAAATCGTGTTTCTTGTGTAAAAATACTTCAAAGACTTCTTTTGAAATGTACTTTTCTAGAAAATCAAATGTTTCATATTTCAAGGTTTTTCGATGCAAATGTTTTGTTTTAAATACAAAAGATAATTTAGGACAATTGATGCTAAAGCTTATGAGGAAATTTTTGTGGGTTATTCTAATACTAGTAAAGCTTATAGAATCTTCAATAGATCATCTTTGACTATTGAGGAATCTATACATGTTAGTTTGAAGAATCTAACTTGTTTGTTAAGAATGTTGTAGAAATAGATGCTTTGGATGAAGGCTTGGAGAAAGTGACCTTGGAGGATACACCTACTATGGGAGACAAGCCAAAGGATGATGAAGGAAGTGAAGCTAAAGTAGAAGAGGCTTAAGGACATGAAATTCAATCAATTGAAGTGGAGCCTACTCAACAACTTCCAAAGGATTGGAGATACAATCCTCATCATCCCAAGGACCTCGTCATAGGTGAAGTATCAAAAGGGGTAACCACTCGCTCTAAACTTCATGATTTTTGTGGACATTATGCATTTATTTCTCATGTTGAACTCAAGAACGTCCTCGAAACCGAGGCCGATTCATATTGGTTGCTATCCATGCAAGAGGAACTCAATCAATTTGAGCGCAACCAAGTTTGGCACCTTGTTCCTAGGCCCCACGATAGACCAACAATTGGTACTAAGTGAATCTTTAAGAACAAGTTGGATGAATCGGGTAACGTTGTTAGGAATAAAGCTAGGTTAGTTGCCCAAGGTTACACTCAATCGAAGGAATCGATTTTGAAGAAACCTTTGCACCCGTAGCACGGCTTGAAGCCATACGGATGACACTAGCATTTGCCTCATATAAAGATTTTAAATTGTTTCAAATGGATGTTAAAAGTGCTTTTCTAAATGGTTTTATTGAAGAGGAGGTGTATGTTGAACAACCCCCCGGGTTTGTTGATCCTACACATCCAGATTTTGTGTTTAAATTAGATAAAGTTCTTTATGGTTTAAAACAAGCCCCTAGGGCTTGGTATGAAAGACTTTCTTCATTTTTGATTTCAAATGGTTTTAAGAAAGGTAAAATTGACACCACTTTGTTTACAAAACATGTAGAAAATGACATTCTTATTGTGCAAATATATGTAGATGATATTATTTTTGGTTCTACTAATGAATCTCTTTGCCAAGCTTTTGAATCATGCATGAAGGATGAATTTGAAATGTCTATGATGGGGGAGCTCAACTATTTCTTGGACTCCAAATAAAGCAAAGGAAGGATAGGATCTTCATCAATCAAGCCAAGTACACAAAGGAACTCATCAAGAGATTCGGACTTGAAGGCGCTAAAGTGAGCAAAACTCCCATGGCAACAACTACCAAGCTTGATAAGGATGAACAAGGTAAAAGTGTAGACATTAAAGTTTATCGTAGCATGATAGGTAGTTTATTGTATTTGATGGCTAGTAGGCCGGATATCATGTTTTCCGTTTGTCTTTGTGCTCGTTTTCAATCATGTCCTAAGGAGTCTCATTTAGTAGCGGTAAAACGCATTATTAAATACCTTAAGGGCACTATTGAAATGGGTTTGTGGTATCCGAAAACCGGACTATTTGATATGAAGAGTTTTTCGGATGCCGACTATGCGGGTTGTAGGGTAGATAGGAAGAGCACAAGTGAACATGTCAATTCCTTGGTAATTGTCTTGTATCTTGGTCTTCCAAAAAGCAAAATTCGGTAGCCCTTTCAACCGCCGAGGCGGAGTATGTTGCGGCCGGAGCTTGTTGTGCACAAGTTCTTTGGATGAAACATACTCTCCTCAACTATGATTTACACTTTGATCATGTTAAAATATTTTGTGATAATACTAGTACAATTCGCATGACAAAGAATGCAAATCAACATAGTATAATCAAATACATTGACATTAGGTATCACTTTCTTAGAGATCATTATGAGAAAGGTGATATTGATATTGATTATGTTTCTACCGATTTTCAACTTGCCGATATTTTTACTAAACCATTGGATTATGCTAGATTTTCCTTTATTTGTGGTGAGTTGAATGTTTGCATTATGGATTCTTAAAGATAAATTTTTTAAATGTTTTGTTTGCCTTGTTTCACCCTTTTTGATGTATGACAAAACGGGGAGAAAAAGAAAAAGAGTTTTGTGTTTATTGTGTTTTGTTGTGTATTTTGAGTTTTTAACAAAACTATGTGTTTTCAATGCCTTATGTATTTAGCTTTTCATAGCATTATTGATACATAGCATTATTTGAGGGGGAGCTTTCCAAGCTCTTCTTCCATTTTGTTTAAAATAACGTATATGTTTTGTCATCATCAAAAAGGGGGAGATTGTTGGCCCAAGGTTACAATCACCCTTGTTTAGTGTGTTTTGATGATTACAAAACATATTAGTTATTTGTACTAATATTGTTTATTGGTTAAGTGTGTTTCAGGGATCTAACTCATCTAGAAGGTTTATTCCCTATAAGCAAATGTTTTGGACTCAAGTCAACTCAAATTGGGCTCAAGGATCAAGTGTTGAAGACCTTATGGTGAAAAGCCCTCTTGAAGCACTTGTAGTACCCAGAACCAATGTAAGAATTAGATTGTTAAAGTTTGAGTTTTGAAAATTGGCTCTAGGATACACACACATGTTTTTTGTATTCAAGTTTTCATGATCAAAATTTAGGTTTCATGCCTTAGTATATTTATACATGACCCTAATTTTTACAAATATAAATATCATGTTTTTGATCATGTATGTATACCCTTTCCAGCATGTTACTTAGCTTTCCATACTTCAAAATATATTTTACAAAAATTTTCAAGTCCCAAAATCCTGCTGTTTTTTTTTCCTGTTTCAGGCTGACCGGCCGACCAGCCCGGTCGACCGGCGCCAGTGCCAGGACGTGCACATTTGTGCACGTCTGTCAGTCGACCGCCGGGTCGACCGACTGTGAGCAGTTGCTCTCGGGTTTTCTGGGTCGACCGCCCGGTCGACCGCCAGAAGAAAAATGTGTTTTGTCTTTTAGGACGGTCGACCCGAGCCAACGGCTCTTTGACGGCTCTTTCCTCTTTGTGCAATTCTGAAATCTGTTTTTTGGACTGTTTTTTGGCAGACTTTTTCAGGGTTTTCCAGAACTTTTTCAGAGCAAATAAGGTCAAAATAAATTGTTTTTAACTTATTTCTCTCCTATAAATAGTGGAGAAGAGTTTCTTGCAAAACACTAAGAAAAATCCTCAAGTTTTCAAAATTTTCAAAGAGAAAAGAAACGTGTTTAAGCTCTCCATTTCCAACTCATTCTTAAGCTAGTTTTCAGTTGTGTTCCCTAACAAAATCATCTCTACAACTGAGTTTTTCTCACTACACTTCATAGAGCCAAAATCCCTTACTCATTCTATAGTGAAGTTGTAAAAAGAGTGAGAGTGTTGTAAAAGAGTTTGGTGATTTTGTTGTGATCACTCTTGTTCTTGTGATCTTCTTGTTCTTGTGGAGATACCTCTTCGGTAGAGGTTATTGTACTTGGTGGAGCTCGGTGCTCGGGACTTCGGTAGACCGTTGTAATCGTCCTCGGTGGATAGTGGAAACCCTTCACGGAGGTGAAGGCGGGGAGTAGAGCGGTGGCTCGAACCTCGAAACAAATACTTGTGTTTGCGATTGTCTTTTGCTCTTGCTCTCTATTTTGCTTTACTTTCAATTGCTCTCTATTGCTTATTGTTTCAAGTATTTTTGCTTCCTCTACTTGTGATATCTTGTGTGCTCTTCATCATTGCCTATTATTCATTCATTGATATTTTGTCGATCAATTCTCATACAACAAGGTTGCATTGCGCACCTCTAACCCATTCAAGGGAAATTGGGAGGAAGGAGTTCAGAACCTCTCACGGGGTATTCGGCTCTTAGTCTTGTTTTGAGAGATCGTTGCATCATTCATTCATCTTAATTTTAAAAAGATTGTTAGATTAGCAATTACACCTATTCACCCCCCCTCTAGGTGTTTTTCAGACCTGACCTGGTGGCATATATATACATGATTGACTAGTTACTTTGATTTCTGGATCTTGTTTTGAACGTAATGGTAGTGAGAGTGTATGATGGTCTTAATTAAGATTGGATAGTGATGACTGATTGGATATAAATGATTATGTATTTTATACACTTGGACTTGGATATATCGATGACTTTGAGGATCTGAGTTGATTAAATATTTTGCCCGGATTATTATATTCATGCCAGGAGGTCATTACTTTTTCTGAATATCATGATTTACCTAAAGAACTTGACTGATTATACATGACATTTATCTGATAACTATAATATCCATGTTACTATAATTGCTAGAAAAATATTGTATATGGTAACAACACCCACATGTTATACATGTTACATATCCTGTTATACTGGTATCCTGTTCACTGACATTATATATCATGTTATACCGGTATCCTGATTACACGTGTTGGCGTGGTTACCTTGACTATCACCGAGTTGTCCCAGTAATCTAAGTTACTTGCACATTAAATAATCTTGATGAACTAATAACATGACATTAAACAACTTACACTGGGATTGGGGAAATTAATGGAGGAGGCAGCGTCTGTATTTTAGGTAGACTAGGATATAGGTTGCGCAGCCGAAAGAGGGTTCCATTGCAGGGTTTCTGAGGGGTGACTGGCACCCCGTCATATTCTTGTTCCTGTTATACATGTCCTTGATTACCTTGCGGTAGGGCCTGGTTCAGCACCAGGAGTCTGGGCTGTAGTCCCGGGTATGTACGGGACCCACCTAAAGCATGGACATTATCTCTAACCGATCAGTTTTAATAACTTAGGACCCCGATTGACACGTGTGATAGGCGTAGTATGGGATGCATCTATTACAGGTGAAAATTAGTGTTCGCTGACATAATAAATAATAAGGTACTGTAATTGATTATCATTGCCTGATATATGTATATATGTTGAACACCCGATGTTACACCTGACCTAATTGGACATCTGACCCTAGTTTTGACTGACTCTACCCGCTTGATTTATAGATCGTGATAGACACCTGACCTGATTGAATACCTGATTGGACACATACTCTACTGTGTGCCATCCACATTACTATTTATTTACTTTATTCATGTCATTTCTTATTCCCGTATATATTTTTTCTTTATCTGCTCACATGTTATAAGCACATGCACTTTCCAATTTATTCTTATACATTCACTAGGAGTTCTGACTCCCTAGATTTGCATGTCTAGATCTGTGACTATTTATTACTGAGCAGGTATTTGGAGAGGATCACATGTATCTTGAGAAGCTGGAGTCACGCTCTTCTTGATTATTGGTATTACTGCTCTTTTATTCATGTTATTTCCTGATTCTATCTATATTATATTCAGTTGCCATTTTCTTTCTTTATTCATCTGCTATCATTTTGTTAGATATTTATATGTCATATTGCAGTGATATTAATTTATCGTAATAGATTTTATAGCTTATTCAGGTTACCTTAGGCTTAGCGTATGTGCGTGAGGTATTTTTCTCACGTATATATGTCGTCAACCTTCGTCGCGACTCCATTTTCGCGTATTTTGGGAAGCGGGGCGTGACAACTACTTTGTGACTCCAACTCTCTATTGGATGGACTAGTCGAGTAATCTGAAGGATCGGTCGACTAGTCTGGATTTTCTTGCTGTCATCTGTTTTGATCTATCAACCATTGGACATTGGGTGCTTGGCTTCTTACATCACTTAATTTATTTATTGTGGTTGATTGAGTTTGAAATTCTCAGTTGTCAGAGTTTTTTTTTTTTGAAGTAGATTTCTGCTCTTTTATAGGAATTTGAAGGAAGCCTTTTAGAGTAGAAACATCCGTTTGATCGGAATGGTCGCAATCATTCCGAATAAACACATATGTTCAGTTGGAACGGGCGCAACCGTTCCGAACAGATACAATCGTTCATCGAACTGACACATACATTCAGTTGTAACGGGCACAACCGTTCCGAAGAGACACATCAACTCGCGTAACATACACATCCATTCGGCGAAACAGATTGTCCTCGAACAAATACATCCATTCGGTCAGAATGGCGCAACCGTTCTGAACAGACATATCCGTTCGCCGAACAGACAAATCTGTTCGCCGATCAGACACATTCATATACACTTTCAATGAGGAACTAACGAGTTTTCACACTTTTTGGTCTCATTTAGTTTAGCTCATGTTTTAAACCAATTTCCGACTTGAATAATCTCATTCATTAGGAAAGAGAATTGGACATGTGCATATTCCACGTTCATTGACAATGGAAGGAGAACACATTCCAGCCATCTTCCGTACATTCCGAGCAGCGGGTCCCGCCTAAAATTCAGCTCTTAATTCCGCCTAAAAACTCACTTGGACAATTTCAAGTTTCCAACATTTTTAACACTTGAATAAAAGACTAAAAGGCTAGGGAAGCCTTTTAATAAGTTATGTTTAACTTGCTCAATGTGTTTTGATTCTGAACTCCCAAAGTAGTGTAAAGACCACAGTTTTAGTTGCATGAATTCTATTAGAACACCTTCATACAAGCACGGTATCCGGTAACAATTAACATCACAAGAAAAGGCCTCATCTGTGACCACACCTTCCCTCATAAAAATCTTGGTAGAGCCCATCATTTTATGGAAGAGAGCCAATACAGCGACCCGTTTATAATTACAACATGATGTGTGGCTGATGAAGGCCTCAAGGAAACCATACTGAAAATAGAAGAGGCACAATAAAATCTTTCTTTAGGCTTGGTCCTCTATATGATTTTTTTTTTTTTTAAATTCATATTATTTATAAAGAAAGGCGAAGAGAAGTATTCACAACCCACTAATTGATATTCCTCCTTTTCCAGTCATCAATGATCAAAGTAACAAATTAGTACTAAAGATGGCAAAACCCTTTTTTGTTGAAAGAAGCACAGCTCACCAATTCACCAAAAATATTGCTCACCTTTGTAAAGCAAATGCCCTTGTGTGAGTGGCCTGGTATAATCATAACAAATTGCACATTTTAAAACCAGAACTTTGTTGCTATATCAATCCCCCTTGCCTTGAGACTAGAACTTACCACCTTTACTCCTCAAGAAAGAGAGAGTTGACCATCTTCGAGAATCGATAAATACAGGTTACAATCTCATCTCACATCCAAGCTCCCCTTCACTATGTGTTTGAGTGCCATGGATGACAAGAAGCCATATGTGGCGGTTTTGCTCATTCAGTTGATTTATACGGGCTTATATGTCATCTCGAAGGCTGCATTGGATGAAGGGTTAAGCACATACATCTTCATATTCTACCGACAAGCCGCTGCCACCATTTTGTTACTGCCGCTTGCTTTTATTTTTGAAAGGTGTCGATCTTGTTCTTCCTCATTTCATTACTGTCACAAGATTGAAGGTTCTTGTGTATTTGCATATTGCCATCATCTTGTGCCGTAAAAGTTTTTAAGTTCTGTCTCATAAATTTCTTCCTCTTCTCGTAGTTCTCAGATTCTTATAAGGCATCTGCTCTTCTCCATTTCACTTGTGTCATCATCTTGAAAAGTGTTAATTCTTCAAAATATTGATTCTCAGAAAAAGCGCTCCACCTGTATCACTCCTGGTGTTACTCAAGATGTTCATGCTTTCATTGCTCGGGTATGAATCTGGTTCTTTCGGAAATTACATGGTTGCTTTCAGTTAGTTTACTGAGCTTGGAGACGCCGATTTCTTTGGTATTATAGGATCACGTTCAGCTTGAACCTGTATAATGTCGGCCTGAGGTTCACTTCTGCAACAGTGGCTTCTGCAACTACAAACTCGGTCCCGGTCATCACCTTCTTCTTGGCTCTTTTACTAAGGTACAAGCTATATATATACTCTGCATACGACATCTATTTTGATTTCTTTGAGTTCATGAACAAGGTAAAACAAAACCTGAAACTGATATATCAGTGAGAAACAAAATCTGAAACAGATTATGAAACAAGAACACTAATCAAGAATGACACAAACTGGTAGGGTCTCGTATCATACAACCTGTTGGAGTGACTTGAATACAAGCATGCTTGTCTTGTCTTAATCAGCCACTAACCAAGATTAGATATTTGATGAGTCAGAGAGCCAATATTTTCTATTTATGGTCTAATAATTTTTGCCTTACAGGATGGAAACTGTCAAAATAAAGAGGATATCAGGCATAGCCAAGGTCCTAGGAGTGGCACTATGCTTCACTGGAATTATGATGATCGCCTTTTACACAGGTCCCCATCTTAATCCTTTGAACCATCATCACCTCTTTAGCCATAAATCAAGCTTCCAAAATCACATACCCACCCATTCAAAGACAACATGGATCAAAGGAACCTTCTTCATGATCACATCCAACACAACTTGGTCCCTTTGGCTTGTTTTGCAGGTAATTTCCTCGACATTAACTTTGATTTCTTGCTTCTCTAAAAAAGAACTTGATCTATTTGATTTTGTTTCCTTTTCTTCAGGGGATTCTATTGAAACAGTATTCTTCCATGCTTCTTCTCACAACTTTCCAGTGTCTCTTCAGCACTGTTCAGTCATTCTTTGTTGCATTGGCTTTTGAGAGAGAAATCTCTCGGTGGTACCTGAGTATGGATGTGGGTCTGCTTGCAATTGCATACTGTGTAAGTACTTGGCAGAATATTCCTAGTTTGTGGTTTCAATTAGTGGTAACAATTATCACCGATGTCTTTTTTTGAGAAAAAGAAAAAGCAATTATCACAGGTATCATATTAATATATTAATCTTCAACATTGATGGAGCAATCATCATTAAGTCCATTGTGATACTTTTAGTTGTACAATCTTTTCTTAGATGATTCTATTTGTTTTGTTTTATTTACCTTTTTTTTTTTTTTAATTTGTTTTGGCAGCTAGGTTATGCAATGACCTTTTGTATGATTTTATCTATAGCATTTATTGAGAGAATATGAATTTAGAACTAACACTTTTTAACGAAAAATGAAATGCGGGAGACCTTATGGGTTCACCGTTTACTCTAAAAAAAAAGTAACGATGATGTTGCATGACAGGGATTTGTTGTCACCGGCGTAACTTTCTACTTGCAGACATGGTGTATTAATAAGAAAGGCCCTGTTTTTCTAGCCATGTCCACCCCCCTAGCATTTGTGTTCACGATTTGTTGCTCTTCATTTTTCTTAGGGAAGCGATTTATTTAGGAAGGTAAGTTTTGGTCTTTTACTTTTACTTTTTAATCATACTGTATGGAATGTTTCGTTAAAAATTTATTATTGAAATGAGGGGGACCTTAAAGGTTCACCGTTTATTCTAAAAATATATATATAAAAAAAAAAGTTCTAGTCTTTTACATAATGGATCATCTCAATACTTTTCACAAAACTCTACTTCAATCTTTGGTTTGAGATTATGTTGCAGTGTGTTGGGTGGAATTATGATGGTTGGAGGCCTATACGGGGTTATATGGGGAAAGAGCAAGGAGGAGAGTGTGAAGTGCGAACCCACAATTGAAGATGGAAAAGAATGATTCGAGGAGAGAGAAATTATGCAGCCATATCGCCCGCTTTAAACTTGTGTTTAAATCTCTTCTTCTTCACTTCACTATCTTAACAAAATGAGGACATTCAGAGTAAAGGGGATGATTCTGATTCTGATCACTTCTGATCGGTGCCTTTCTACATGCTGGACATGCTAGCTTTTTGTTTCGGGGTGCTTCCTTTTTGGTTCTTGTTGTTCTTTTCCCTTTTGGTCTGTTCTCTTGACTTCTTTTCTTCTGTTATATGTGAGATGTTTTCATTAAAAAAATATTTAATCAAGGGAATCACTTGGTTCACCGTTTTTTTTTTAAAAAAAGAAAAATGCGCTCTCAAAGCATAGTTTTGATCTCATGAGATGAGATCTAATCCTTGGTTCTCAAAGAAGAACACCTTATTTTGGATAATGGCGTGAATGTAACAAAAATTCTTTCTATGTAATATATTTTCAGATTTTTTCTTTTTTCTTTTTTTAGATCACAATTTATGTTAAGATTTAGGGCCTGTTTGTTTCGTCGCAAAACGTCGCAAGTCGTAAGTCGTAAAATGAGAATGGAAAAAGTGAACTGTAGCAGAGAAAATATATTGTGTTTTACAGTGTTTGGTTGGTAAAGTGAAAGTGTAAATGAAAAAGTATATTGTGTTTTACGGTGTTTGGTTGGTAAAGTGAAAGTGTGAATGAGAAAGTATATTGTGTTTTACGGTGTTTGGTTGGTAACTTAAAAATGTAAGTGGAAAAATTGGCCACAAAATTAACTCTAGCAGTGATTTAAATATATAAATACTATTAAATTAAATAAACTATTGAAAATTAAATTGGATTAATAAATTGAGATAAAATATTAATAATTTTAATATTTTAATTATAAAAATAATATTAATAAAATATTAGTAAAATTAGTAAAATATTACTAAAATATTAACTAAATAAATAATTATAAAATTTTAAGAAAATCTAAAGAACATTAATAAAATTTTAAGGATACTAATAAAACATAAATATTAAAAAATCTTAAGAAAAATAATAAAATATAGTTATAATATTATAATATTATAAAATACTTAAGATTATTATAATATTAAATTTTATATAATAATATTGTAATATTATAAAAATATAAAATTAATAAAGTAAAATATAATTATAAATTTAATAATAAAATATTATTATGATATTATTATAATGAATTATTACAATATTAACATAATAAAATATTAATATAATTTTAAAGTATATTATAATATTAATAAAGTAATTATTTATATTAAGAAATAAATAAATAAATATATAATAATTTTATATTAAAGCATATTATTGTTATATTAATAAAATATTAAGAAAATTGGTGTAAATATTAATAAAATAATAAAGTATTAAATAATAATATTAAATTAAAATATTAAGTATTAAAACAATATTTTAAAAAATAAAAAACTAAAAAATACAAATATAAAATAATTAGGTAAGAAATTAAACACTATTAAAAATATTAAATATATTAAATATTTAATAATATTAAATTATATATTGATTATCAAGTAACTGCTTTGGGACTGCAAGTGTATTACAAGTGGAATTTACATGACCACAAAATTAACTGTAGCAGTTGCAAGTGGGAAAATTTGAGTGTAAAAGTAAGATTTATATGACCACAAATTTAACTGTAGCAACTGCAAGTGGGAAATGAGAGTTGTATTTTGTAAGATGTTTTGCAACGAAACAAACAGCGGAAAATGAAAAAGAAGTTTTACGACTTGCGATTTTGCGGCCTTTTGCCGGGAAACAAACAGGCCCTTAGTAATGTTCATAGTGTCCTCTTTGAGGCTTGCAATATTGTTTAAAGCCTTTAAATCGGTGAAAACATGGATGAACGCCCATCTAAAATATCCAATAATATTCAGATTCAGCAAACAATGTATCAAATGGACGGTCCAAGTCGATAATCTTAATCATTCTGTTACTTTATGAGTGCTTATGTTTTAATGCTTCCATGACAAATGTCACAATCCCACGAATTGCACTCATAGTTATTTTACGCTAATAACAACGAAGAATCACAATCATATACAAAATAGTGGGCAATTATGATATCAACTTGAATAGTCCTCTAATCTCTGAGTTTCATGAGGAATCTGTAAATCAGCAGACACAGGATGGAGTCGCATTCAAAAATCATATCTCATGAAAAAAAAAATTTCACGATCCGATCGCATGTTATTATCTTTATATTTTAAGATATACGCATATAAAAAATCAAGTGATTCGGAGTTCGTTTACTCAGTGATCTAATCGTTCCATTTTATTTTACTGGTGAAAAATCGTTAATCTTTGACCCAAAGAAAATAGAATAAACAAACTCCAAATCAGGTGATTTTTCATATGTGTATATCTTAGAACGTGAAGAGATAATGTGCGGTCGGATCTTGAAAATTCAATGGAAACTTGAGTTTTAAGTGCGATATAGGACAGAGTTGTCTCATGTGTCAGCTGATTCCCATTTTTACCTATTGGGCCGACCAAGATTAGGCCCTATTGAGTGGGCCTATTGCAGTCCAGAATCACCTAGCTGGCCTGCTAATGGATTCAAAGTCCAGAAAGGATTGGGCCAGCGACCTGTTTAATGGGCCCGGATCAAGATGCCCTTCTAATGTTAAGCACTTTGTGGCCGGCATAAAATTCTATTATGTGATACTTAAAATGCAAATTCTTTCCTTTTTTTTTTTTCTTTTTTCTTTTTCTTTTCTTTTCTTTTTAAAGAATAGGTTATAGTATGTTGCAAACTGGCTTTTAACTCCAAACTTCTTGTTTTCTCTCTTTGTGCGTTTGTCTTCTGCTTTGTGTGCCATGAGTGATAAGAAGTTTTTTTTTTCTTTTTTGGAGATTAAACGGTGAACTTTTATAGGTATCTGTGTTTCATTAAAAACTTTTAGTGAGAAAAATCTCTACAGATAAGTTTGACAAAGCAGAAAATCCTCGTAAACCAACTGGTTTTTGTGCACCCGCACGTTCTGGAGGATAAAGATACAAAGATATATGGTAAGTCAAGGTAGATGCCCAGTGAAAACGAATGTTCCTTGATACAAAATAAAGGATACACCTGCAGCAAAAATCTCGATGAGACCTGAGAAAACCAAGAGCGATACAGAGTTATATATGGCGACATTTGATGAAGGGTAAGTAGCTGCCACCATTTTGTCACTGCCATTTGCCATTGTTTTTGGAAGGTATTAATACTAATATTCTCTTTTATACTTTTATTTCCATTATCTTCTCAGGTTTAATAACTAACTTCCTTCATTTAATTCATTTGATGCTAAGAATTTCACCATTCTTCTCTCTTCTTCTTGAGTGTTGAAACTAATATTGATTCTTAGGAAAAGTGCTCTACCTCTCTCACTGCTGCTATTATTGAAGATGTTCGTGCTTTCAAATTTTGGGTATTGGTTAATATTTCTGAGATTAATTTTCTCTCTTTAGTTTTTTGAGTTTAGGGACACTTGTTTCTTGTATTTCATAGGATTACATATAGCTTGAACCTGTGCAATTGTTTCTTCTCGAGAGTAAAGGGTGAATCAAAAAAAAATCGCCCATGTTTCGTTAATAAGAGTTAAATGAAAACAATTCTGAAGATACATCTAAAAAAAATAAATTAAAGATCCTCCTAAGCTACAGAGCTTCGTTGCACATGCAAGTGCAACACGACAATAGATACAAAAGTAGAACATAAGCGAAAAATGCAAAAGAAAACTCGGATTCTCCCTGAAACAAAATACAGGCAAATTTTATAACAAAAGTCAGGCTCAGCCTGAAAACCAAAAATCAAGGCTCTGAAATCATCCAACTCGATGTCTTCTCCCCTCCCCTGTGCATCCTCAGAGTGATTGTTGAAGACCTCCCCCATCGGCGTCTGGTCCATGATCCGTCTCGCCATCTTCTTTGCCCTTTCTGAAAGGAGATTGAGCCAGTAAGACATAAAAGCATAGTAGATATAAAAGATTCAATCGATTGAATTAATTTTGTCATTAAATAGTCTTTTATTCGTTTTCTCTCTAAATCTCCGAAAATAGTCGCAAAAAATCCCAAAGTACCATGTCATGTTTATTAATGGAATTGTACCTCTAAGAAGACCAAAATAGTGATTTGAGGTACACTTATTGCTACGGTGCCTCTACAGCTACAAACTCAATGCCAATGATCACCTTCTTATTGGCCCTTTTATTGAGACAAATTTAAACCCAGCATATTAGAGTGATTGATATACTGAATAAGTTAAACCAAACAGAATGAATAAAACAAAATAAAAATAAAATAAAATCAGAAAGATCAAGTAACCTTTTCATATTCTCTCTTTAGCGTAAAAGGCCGTAATTTCATAAATTACTTATAACCCAGTTACAACTATGGCGTTTGTTTGGACCGTAATTCGTAAAAGACTTACGCAACTCAACTGTCACTCACTTACAACCCAATTACCACTCACTTACAGCTCAGTTACAGTTAATTTTGTGGTCATGCAAATTTGTATTATTTTTTATATTAATATTAAATTATTTTAATATTAGCATTTTTAATATTTATTTGCAATATTAAAACTTTTTAAATCACCAAATAGTTAATTTTGTGGTCAACTTTTTCACTTACGACTTACACGTTACGACAACCAAACACCGTAAAATACAATACACCTTCTTACTTATAACTTTATATTTCCAACTAAACACCGTAAAACTTACATGCATGTAATTCATTTACAACTGTAAAAGACTTTACTAATTACGACTTACGAATTACGACCAATTACGACAAACAAACAGGTAAATGTAATTAAACTGGAATTACAATGCATTTTGGAAGCTTAGCATAACAATCAAGTCATGAAGCTAACCTGGTAACTTGGCTTTTTTCCTTTGTTTCTATAAGAATGATATGTGTCCACCAAAAATACTGAGATGTTTTCTTTCTTTTTTTTTTTTCCCCGAGGATATAATATTTGTTTAAGTGTTTTTCATATTGTATTCATGTAAATCCTATCATGCATATTGAAGAATAAAGAAATATTCTCAAGTAATTTCTTAAATCAAATTATGGATTACATTGTGGAAACGCTCAAGCTAAAGAGCTTGTCTGGCATAGCAAAGATCCTTGTTTTTCATTAAGTTCTTATTAATGAAACGTTGGGGGACTTTTGCCTCATGATTTTCTCTCAAAAAAAAAAAAAAAAAGATCCTTATTTTTTTTGGTGATTAGGTAAATTGCCTTCTACACAGAACCAGCATCACCTCTTTAATCAATATCATATTCATTTACCCACCCATTTTGAGACATGTGAAATCACCTAAGGGAAGTTGAATAAGTAATATGCTAATCTAATGTGGGATTAAAAACAATTACATCTTAAACAAGATATAAATAGTAAAACTATTAATCAAAAAATAAATCCATATATCTCGTGAAAGACTCTGAACTTCTCCTCAAGATTCATCTTAGATAAGAGTTAAGGTGCTCAATTACTTCTTGATTTAAATTAGTTAAACATATAAAATAATATCATGCATATAATGATGAGCAAATATAACAATGTAAATATAAGCAAGAGTGGGTATGAGAGAGAAGAGCAATCGCAAACATGAGATTTGTTTTGAGATTTGAGCAATTGCTCTACGTCTCTTATTGGTTTAAAGATCTCATACATGTAATAGCCTCTTTATCAAGATCAAAGTGAAGTAAGATTAGGCATACCTGATTCCATCATGAAAGAATGCCAAAGATTGCATGATCTCAAAACGTTTGAGTTGAGAGAGGAGATTCTTTTTCCAGCTACTAAAATTCTCTTGATCCTTAGAGGAGATGAGAGGGCTCTAAGAGAGAGATTAGATCATAGTAGTGGAGAGAGAATCCAATCTATGATATTTATAGGCTCTAGGCAATTCTATTTTAGCTCATCATAGATCTGGGCGCTTGATTAATATCACATGTTTCACATGTATAGATAAGATACACATTACAAATTTATTTATACCAATGGCTAAATATAATTGAAAAAAATTAGACTCAAACCATTAGGTTTGATCAATTATTTACTAGGTCAAACACATAAGCGTATAGAGACGGGTGTATAATTTTCAATTAGACTTGTGCAGGCCCAAATTAATTTAGACTCTAATCAAATAAGTCTAACAATCTCCCATTTAGGCCAAGCAAGTCAACTGGAAGGATATTATACATAACTTTATGGTACCAAAACTTTAACTGTCAATAAACCACGTTTTAAAAATAATCTGGTCCATTAAATGTCCTACTACCGAACATGCGGTCGTTACCTTCGTATAATCGAGATAGGACCTTCCATATCTCAAGTTTCAGAAACCTAAATAATATAGATCAAATGTGAACGTTTAGCATGAAAATATCCTCTGATTAAAAAAGCTACAATTCCAACTACTTTCCACTTTATGATTGCAAAAAGTCTAACTTATGGCTCCCACGAGTCTAACTACTAACAAACTCAAATGCGTAAATTAAACTCAAAAGAAATTTAGAGAAAGCAGTTATCACTTTATTATTGGAATCAACAAATATACATAAAGTGCAGTTAGAAATAATGTCTGTTACATAAAATTATCCACTCCGACTAAATCAGAATATCATCATGACTAGTCATCCCCATATGAGCAATATGCTCTAATAAGATTTTTAGGTGATAGTCTTTTAGTTAGTGAATTTGTAATGATAATAATAATACTATCACTATCAACAGATACGCTGTGATTCTGAAACCTATCTTTAATGGCAAGAAACTTGATGTCGATGTGCCTCGACCTTTACTAAACTCTTGTCACTTTTGAAGTAGAGCTCTGTACCTCTATTGTCACAGTGTAGTTGAATGGTCTCTCGTCTAAATCCACCATATTTCAGCAATCAGGAAAATATAACCTGAAGTGGACTTCCTATTATCGATACATCCAGCATATTCTAGATCTGTATATCAACTAGTTGCAACTGATCAGATTTTCTACATGTAAACATGGAGTCCTTAGTTCTCTATAGGTATCGCATTACCTACTTGGCAGTCTTCTAGTGATTAATCTCTCAAGTATCTGCCAACGTTCTCAATAACACATGCTATATCTGGACAGGTACAAACTTGAGCATACATCAGACTTTCAACTATCGATGCATATGGAATGTCTTTCATTTTCTCTTTTTGTAAGTCGTTCTTGGAACATTAGAGTAGACTCAACTTATCTCCCTTAGTGACAAGTATAGCACCTTGAGAGCTATTCTTTATACCATACCCATCTAGCACCATATTGATATAGATCTTTTGTGACAAAGCCAATATTCTATGTGTCCTGTCTTTTTGAATATGGATGCCTATTACAAAAGAAGAGACTCTAAGATTTTTCATCTCAAAGTTATTTGAGAGGAAACTCTTGGTCTCAAGTAGAAGATCTATATCGTTACTTGTTAGTAGAATGTCATCACATATAATATAAGAAATATACGTCTATTGCCTTCCAATTTATGGTAAATGCATTGATCAGCTACATTTTTCTTAAAACTAAAGCCGGATATAACTTGATCAAATTTCAAATATCATTGATATGATGCTTTCTTTAGACCATAATGGATTTCTTTACTTTGCAAATCAGATCTTGAGAATCTTTGGCTTTAAAACTTTTTAGTTGCACCAATAGATTTCTTCCTCAGTGTTACCATTGAGAAAGACGGTCTTAACATCCATTTGGTGTAACTCTAGGTCAAAGTAAGCCACTAGTGCCATAATAATTCTAAAATAATACTTCATATAAATGGAGAGAAAGTATCTTTATAGACAATGCCCTCTCTTTTGGTGAATCCCTTTGCGATAAGATGTGTCTTGTTTCTTTTGGACATTTCCTTTCAAATCCAGTTTGGTTTTAAACACCTATTTACAGCCAATCAATTTTTTTTAGCTTTAGGCAGCTCTACTAGATCCCAAACATCATTGTCCTTCATGAATTTTAACTCATCATACATAGCATTTGACCATTTAGTGGAGTGAGTACTAAGTTTGGCCTCATTCAAGGTGTGGGGTTATCCTCTAGCTCTATGTCAAACTCATGCTCTTTGAGATAAATTATATAGTCATTTGCAATGATTGACCTCCTCTCCTAGCTGATCTCTTGGCACTTATGGTTGAGAATTTTTGATTCTACCTCATTAGCAGGATCTAATTCAAGATGAATTGTATTTGTACCTTGTAAGGGTACAATTGAATTTTCATGCTGAAGTGGAATAATAACTTCATTATTTGAACAATTTTCATAGTATAACAATCTGTTCTTCCTCAAATATGAAATTCTTATGTTAATTAAACCCCACTGTTCTGAATATTCTCAGTAAATTTAGAATTATCCGTCTTTATTACCTTCATAGTGAAGGAATAATAAAATATAAAGCTTCTAGACCTCTCAGAATACTCTACGAAGAATCAGCTAACTGTTTTTGAGTCCAGTTTCTCCTCATGTGGCATAAATGACCGAGTTTCAACTGGACAACCCCAAATATGGAGATGCCTAGTGTTGGGAGATTTTTTAGTCCATAACTCATATGAGGTTTATATACAGATTTTCTAGGCACTTTATTAAGGAGGTAGACAGTCGTCTTTAAGATTCACTCCACAATGACTCTAGTAGAGTAGTGTAAGCTATTCCTAATCATATCATATAGTGTGCGGTTTCGTCTTTCAACGACATTTTTTGACGAGGTGTCCCCAGCATGATGTCTGAGAACAATGCCACACTCTTTTAGAAAATTGGCAAAAAGTCTTGGACATCTACCTGATCTGTTATATCTTCCATAGTACTCACCGTCACGATCAGATCTAACGACATTAATCTTTTTATTTAGTTAATTTTCAACTTCAGGCTTATAAATTTTAAACATGTCCAGTGATTGAGACTTCTCATCAATCAAGTATATGTACCCATAACGAGAGTAATCATCTGTGAAAGTGATGAAGTATCTGTGGTCATTCCAAGAAGCTGTAAAAAAAAATGAGCCACGAACGTCTGTATACACCAAATCTAAAACTAATGAACTCTATCTAGCACCAAACTTCCTAATGATTCTTTAATTAATGTTCGATTAGTGCATAGGTTACTCACATATAAAGATTCAGATAAAGCATGAAGTTTCAATTTATATATCCATCGATCAGAATTCTAATACCAATAACTTTAAATTTGAAAAGTAGACTAACAATTTCATTGCCAAAAGTGACAGTAAAATCAGATCTATTGAAGTACGGTTCTATCTAAAAGGACGGTACATATAAAGTCTCATCGAAATCTAAAGCAAAAATCAGAATCTAATCTAAGCCTACAAACTCCAATATCTTCAACTACAATTTTATTTTCATCATCCATGTAAACATACCGCTCAGCTGAGCTGCGTCTCCTTTGGCTTTGAAAGTTTCGCATCGAATTACTTATGTGAATTATCTATCCAGGTGACACTAAAGCTAAATAAATTCCAAAATAAATAGAAACAAGAGATATTACCTTCTTGAAAATACATCTAGAGGGGGTGAATAGGTGTAGTAACTAATCTAATGATAATGATGCGAAATTAAAAGTCAATTGCAGCACACTATGTGTAACTAAAGAGTGTAGTCGAATTCCCAGTGACGGGCTCTGAACTATCCCTTCTAGATTCCTCTAAATATGAGTTGAGGTGCTATATGAAGCTCTCTTGGTTCAACACAAGCATAGACACACAAACAATACCAAGCATGTATGAATATGAGCAATATGAAGCAATGCAAGATGTAAGAAAGATAGAGTTTAGAGATAGTGGAGCAAACACAAACACTAAGATATGTTTCGAGATTCGAGCCACTGCTCTATGTCCCTGCCTTCACACAGAAGGATTTTCACTATGTCACACAAGACCTCCCATACAGGGAACCTCCACTGAGAAATTTGCAATTACAATGTTAGGAGTACACAACTTCTCTCCCTAACACAACCACCTCTACACAAGAGGCAAGGCACAAAGCCAAAACTTAATCATCTCTACAAAGAGGGATGGGCACAAAGCCAAATCACAATCACCTCTACACAAGAGGGACAAGGTACAAAGCCAAACCACAATCACAATCACCTCTACACAAGAGGGACAAGGCACAAAACTAAAGCAAAGGAAAGATTACAACTTGGTGATCACAATAAACCATAAACAACTCTTGGTAATCTCAATAGACCACAAACAATATTTCCCACAAAAATAAGATCCTATAGATATGATTGAGATGATAGCTCAAATGTGAGAAAACAAGGTGTTTGGAAATCAAAATCACATAGAAAATACTTGGGAAAAATACTAGAATGAAATAGAAATGAAGATCAAAACAATTTCCCAAAGACTCTTTTTCTTTGATTTTTTCAACCCTTGAAAACAAATAAAAATAAATCTTTTTGGCACAAAAAACTCTTTAAAAAACTTACTGCAAAACTCTTATAAAGATAGGGAAATAGCTCTCTAAATTCTTGTTGAAAATAGCCCAAGAGATGGCTTATTTATAGCCTCTCAAAAATTCTAACTGTTGCAGCCAGGAATGTCCAGAACGACCGGCCGATCGACCGGCCCAACAGTTATATTTCCGGTCGACCAGTCAAAGGTCATATTTCTGACCGTTGTGCCTCTGGTCGACCCTTCGGTCGACCGGGCACAGCCAGTCGGTCGACCGTCCAGTCGACTGGCACCACCCGAGACATGGGTGGTTACAGTCGGTCGACCGCCCGGTCGACCGGCCTTGTAGGCTAGCCATGTGCACGTATCTTATGCACATCGACCGACCACTGGTCCGGTTGACCGTCCGGTCGACCGCCAGCAATTCTAGCAGCTATTTCAGAACTTGAAACTTAGATATTTAATCTCTAATAAAATCTCATAAAATCCTATAAATTACACAAAAATAAGTTCTAGTAAGATATTTGAATAACAAATATGTGTGACCAAAAATCAACACATATTACAAACTATTTGAACTATTTTTATGATAAAAATATTTGGCCTTAAACAAAAACTGTATTTTTTGAAAACCAAATTTGAAATGGAAATCCGATTTTTCCAAACTTGTATAATTACAAAAATAATATATTTAAACTCTTTTGAAGCATATTGTGTATGGATAGAATCCAATACACATGTAATTGATATATCTATGTTTTTGACATAAAATCCAAAATAAGTTTTGTTTAAATACAAAACTTCAAACACATGAAATAGAACATCAAAATATTTTTTCCAAATATATGAAGCACAGATGTATATAGATGAAATTCAATATACTTTAAACTATGTAAACTTATTTTGATTCTATCTATTCATGAAAACCATATATATGAACTAGAAATCCAAAATCAGTTAAACCGAAAACCAAACATATTGAATTTGTGTGTGTGTGTGTGAACTTGAGCATATCAACACTAGTCTATCTTTACACTAAAACAAACTAAAGTCTTCTTGTAGAACACCTTCTCCAAGCTAACTCGATCCAAACACGATCCACTCCATCTGAGTACTAGATGCGATCTTGACGCGCGAGCTCTTGAATCAACTGTATTAGCTCCCAAATTTCTTTGTTGAAGCTAAACACTTACTAATATCTTGATCAATAAGTGAAACTATATAAACACAAAATTATTAGTAAACTAACCTTCATAAGTTAGTCATCATCAAAACTAAGGTGAAAGGCCTCTGGGCTAACAATCTCCCCCTTTTTGATGATGACAAAACTTTTGAGGTTATATATATGCATCCATTAAGGATAGGCTTCATAGAACCTCCCCCTTAACATATGCATAATCAATAAATATATAAAGATATGCAATGAGGCTCAAGACATCAATAAAACAAGATATATGCATAAACACATAGTAAAACATGCATATATAAATCTGAATTCTTCTCCCCCTTTTTGTCACTCTTCAACAAAGGGGTGAAGACAAATAAACAACAAACATAAATAAAAAAATTTGATACCAATGAACACAATCATAAGAAAGAACCTATTGAAAGAAACAATCTTCTTTTTAAATTGATACCAATAAAAGAACATGATATCAATTGAAAATAAACACCAAATTTTTAGATAAACACTGTATTTTGCAATAAGGATACCAATTTGAAATTATTGATACCAATATTAAAAATGTAAGAATATAACAAAGCAAAATATTTTTCATCATAAAGAGTGGAAGTAAGATACCAATTGAAAAGTAAAATCAATTGAAAGATAAAAGAAGAATTTTTTCACCCCCGTTATGAAATCCAAATAAAAATAATGCATAAGCTTGTATATGATACCAATTGAACAATAATTGATATTAAGGACTAAATTAAGCTTAGTAAGAAATAATTTATACTAGAGATGTATGGCATATATGTTTAAAGCACAAGAAAACATCTATAAGTATATATCAGAGCAATATAATGTTGCTTTAGATATGATCCATACATATATAGAAAACATGAGTATACAAACATATGAAATATCATAAAGATCATGTGTATAACTCATACCTATCACCTTTTCATGCACATGATAAAAGATAATCAATTAGGGATACAAGGCATGATCGCCCAACCAGCCGCTCTTAGAAGGTAGGGTTTTTTAAAATTATGATTTGTAAATATTTTAGCATAGTTTGAAAACTCTACCAATTGAAGAATAAAGACTAGTTTAAAGATGATTTTGAAAACTAGTATTAAATCCTTCAAGTAAGAAATAAAACATGAGTATATCCATGAAAACATGAAAATCACACGATCATCGACACTCAAATAGCAATAAAGCACATATATACTCATGAAAAAAATCATGAGTAAACACTAAACATAGAGTGTAAGAGTCATGTAATTAACAAAATCATGGAAATAGACACCAAAGCTCATGTGAAATTCGTTTATCAAAAGTAAAAAATCATCAAAACTAAATACGCTTCAAGGTATATGTATGTTTCGTTGCAACTAAAAGTATACATACATATCCCAAACATAAACAAATTCACAACAAAATATTGTATGAAAGGCAAGTGACTCTAGGATAGACATGTATATCTCATAGTTTTAGACAAAATTAACATATACATGAAAATAAACAGGTTTTTATAAAAACATGTACAAAAATAGGAAAAATAAGTATAAATGAAAGAATCATCAAAACTAAGTTATACATGTACATGTATTGAGTACAAATGAGTAATAAAGTACAAACATATAATAATCAAGTGTAGCTCACTACTTGTACAAGTATAAACACAAGTTTTAACGAAAACTACATCTAAATAAGCAATCATCACATGAAGTACAAAACATGATCATTTAACATAATGAGCATTGAAACCAAAACATGTTAAAATCATTTATGTGAAAGCATGTAAATAAAAATGGGAGTTAAAGATAGTTACCAAAATCAATGAACTAATATCTAGGTTTCCAAACTATGGTGGTCCTCCCACCAAACATCCTTGATGGTAATGCATCCAATGTAGTGTCTATCAAGCTCAAACGCATCCACCATCAAGGCACCATACCTCTCACGTTATGTGAGAGCCCACATCTACATCAAATGCAATAGGGTTGGATTTTGGTACCCATACCTTATTGGGTCCCCTGGGGGTTAGCTCCTTTCCTAACCCAAATAAATTTGTTTACAAAACTTGAATTATGTATTCTATCATAACAAAGCTTTGCAGGGTGGCCCATACGTCCACAATGTGTACAAGTGTACACATGAGCATACATAGAATCATGTGTGTGAGCATGATGAGCATGTGTATGCCATGTTTTGTGTGCATACATATGAGGAGCACATTTCTTGCGAAATATGAATTCCAATCGTGTGTGGTTCATGGCACATTAGCTCAAAGTGGAGTCCAAACAAGCTACACTTTTCTTCAACATGCAAATATCACTATTAATACTTGAAGAAGAAGTGTAGCATGCAACATGTTTATTTATAGAAGATGAATCTATAGTAGCATGACAAACATGTGAATTTAAATTATTTTTCAAAGAAGTATTTTCTTTTGAAACTAAATCTAATTCTTTTGAAATCAAAGCAATTTTATTTTCAAAGAATTGTTCTCTTTCGAAATAATTTCAAGTTTTGAAGATAAAACCTTATTTTTCTTCAAAACAAAATATCAAAATCATTTTTATTCTTCAATATTAATTTTTCTTTAAAACAAGGTCAAGTTAGGTTTTCAAGGAATCTCTTTCACTTAAAATCTCAACTCTCTCTTGTAAAATCATATCTAACTTTGAAGACAAATTCTCATTTTTTTTCTTTTAATTTAAAACTTTTTTTTTTCAAAAATTTGTATTTTTCGAGTAAGTTTTCACAAAATAATGAAAGTTCTTCATTTAAGGCATCAGCATCCATATTGTCATCACTTGAAGAACTAGCACTATCATCTAGTTGAGTATCTGAATGTACCTCAAGGGAATCTTCCCTTGGACCATGTAGCAAGCTTCGTCGGACTCATCTCCACTAGATTCTTTCACCACATTATTTGTCATTTATTGCTTAGGAGAGATCAAGGTATTTCACACTGCAAAAGCGGAATCACAATGAGAAACAATAGAAAGATAATCTTTACTAAGTGTGCGCCTAAGTGCCTCTAAGGCTTATGCATTGGCTTTTATATGCTTGTCATTACCAAAATAAGATTTCTTGATAGTGGCAAGGTAAACATGCATTCATAAAGTTTTAAGGTAAATGGACATCTTAACTTTTCAAATATCAATGTTGGTAACATCATACATGGAGGGGTCATGAAATCCATGAGTGTATAATATGTGTACAAATGTAAATCTAAATTAGCAAGTCAAGATCTCACTCCTAAGTGGTTAAACCTAATATCAGGAGTGTAGGCTCTGATACCAATTGAAAATACACCTAGAGGGGGGTGAATAGGTGTACTAGCTAATCTCATAACAAATGATGCAGAATTAAAAACTAATTATAACACACTATGGGGCCGTTTGTTTCGCGTAAAACTCCGTAATTCGTAAATGACTTACTATCCAGTTACAATTACGGCGTTTGTTTGGACCGTAATTCGTAAAAGACTTACGTAACTCAACTAACACTCACTTGCAACCCAGTTACCACTCACTTAAAGCCCAGTTACAGTTAATTTTGTGGTCATACAAATTTGTAATATTTTTTTATATTAATATTAAATTTTTTTAATATTTAACTTTTTAATATTTATTTGCAGTATTAAAACTTTTAAAATCACCAAATAGTTAATTTTGTGGTCAACTTTTTCACTTACGACTTATACATTACGACAACCAAACACCGTAAAGTACAATACATTTTCCCACTTTACAATTTTATATTACCAACCAATCACCGTAAAATTTACATACATGTAACTCATTTACAATTGTAAAAGAGTTTACTAATTACAACTACGAATTACGGCCAGTTACGACAACCAAACAGACCCTATGTGTAACCAAAGAGTGTAGCTGAATTCCCGATGACGGGCTCTGAACTATCTCCTTTAGATTCCTTTAAATAAGAATTGAGATGCTATATGAAGCTCTCTTGGTTCAACACAAGTATGAGCACACAAACAATACAATGAATGAATATGAACAATATGAAGCAATGCAAGATGAAAGAGAGATAGAGTTTAGAGATAGTAAATCAAACGCAAACACCAAGATATGTTTCGAGGATCGAGCCACTGCTCTACGTCCCCGCCTTCACACAGAAGAATTTTCACTATATCCACACAGGACCTCCCACACAAGGAACCTCCACCGAGGAATTTGCAATTACAAAGTTAGGAGTATACAACTCCTCTCTCCAACACAACCACTTCTACACAAGATGCAAGGCATAAAGTCAAAACTCAATCACCTCTACACAAGAGGGATGGGCACAAAACCAAACTACAATCACTTCTACACAAGAGGGACAAGGCACAAAACCAAACCACAACCACAATCACCTCTACACTAGAGGGACAAGGCACAAAATTAAAGTAAAGAAAAGATTACAACTTGGTGATCACAATAAACCACAAACAACTCTTGGTGATCTCAATAGACCATAAATATTATTTTTCACAAAAACAAGAACCTATAGATATGATAGAGATGATAGCTTAAGTGTGAGAAAACAAGGTGTTTGGAAATTAAAATCACAAAGAAAATACTTGGGTAAAATACTAGAATGAAATGGAAATGAGGATCAAAACAATTTCCCAAAGACTCTTTTTCTTTGATTTTTTCAACCCTTGAAAATAAATAAAAATAAATCTTTTCGGCACAAAAACTCTTTAAAAAACTTACTGCAAAACTCTTGTAAAGATGAAAAATAGCTCTCTAAATTCTTGTTGAAAATAGCCCAAGAGATGGCTTATTATATCCTCTCAAAAATTCTAGTCGTTGCAGCTAGGAATGTCCAGAATGCCCTTCTGGTCGACCGGCCGGTCAACCGGTCCAACGATCATATTTCTGACCGTTGTGCCTCCGGTCAACCGCCCGGTCAATCAGGCACAGCCTGTCGGTCGACTGCCCGGTCGACCGGCACCACCCGAGACATCGGTGGTTACAGTCGGTCCCGGTCGACTGGCCTTGTAGGATGGCCATGTGCACGTATCTTGTGCACATTGGTCGACTGGTCCGGTCAACCGACCACTGCTCCGGTCGATCGCCAGCAGTTCTGTTAGCTATTTTAGAACTTGAAACTTAGATATTTAATCTCCAACAAAATCTCATAAAATCCTCTAAATTTCACAAAAATAAGTTCTTGTAAGATATTTGAATAACAAATATGCGTGACAAAAAATTAACACATATTACAAACTATTTAAACTATTTTTGTGATATAAAATATTTGGCTTTAAACAAAAATCGTATTTTTCGAAAACTAAATTTTGAAATGAAAATCCGATTTTTCCAAACTTGTATAATTACAAAAAAAAGATATTTAAACTCTTTTAAAACATATTGTGTATGGATAGAATCCAATACACACGTAATTGATATATCTATGTTTTTGACATAAAATCTAAAATAAGTTTTGTTTAAATACAAAACTCCAAATACATGAAATAGAACATCAAAATAAGTTTTCCTAATATGTGAAGCACAGATGTATATAGATAAAATCCAATATACCTTAAACCATGTAAACTTGTTTTGATTCTATTTATTCATGAAAACCATATATATGAACTAGAAATCCAAAATTGGTTAAACTGAAAACTAAACATATTGAACTTGTGTGTGTCTTTGTGTGAACTTGAGCATATCAATACTAGTTTATCTTTACACAAGATCTAAACACAAATCGAAGTTTTCTTGTGAACCCCTTCTCCATGCTGACTCGATCCAAACACAATCCAAAGAGTTTGACTCCATCCGAGTGCTAGATGCGATCTTGACGCGCGAGCTCTTGAATCAACATGTGTTAGCTCCCAAAACTCGTTTGTTGAAGCTATACACCTACTAATATCTTGATCAATAGCTGAAACTATATAAACACAAGATCATTAGTAAACTAACCTTCATAAGTTAGTCATCATCAAAACTAAGGTGAAAGGCCTCTGGGCTAACACTTCTTAATTAAGCAATTTTGATACTTTATGTAATCCTACTTGAGGTATCTTACTTTATTGCAGAAGAAGCATGCAATGATTTTAGGCTTCTTTCATGCACTTCTACCACTGTAGGATCAGCAGCTGTAGTGGTATTCGTACTCCTCCTTTTCGTTGCACTTTTTTCTTATTAGAGATATTACCCTGGAATGTTAAGTGAGCACTTTCAGTTTTTTCTTTTTTCAATCTCTTTTCTTCTCAGATACAATGACTGATGAGCTCAATAAGACTCCACTTTTCTTTTTTAGCATTATAAATAATCTTTAAAAGGGTTATACTGTTGAGATAACTGAAATCACCTAGAGGGAGGTGAATAGGTGATGGCTATATGAAATATGGCAATAATGCGGAATTTAAAATCTACTTTAACAATATGCTCAAATTGAAATGCTTGCAAGATAAAAGCAATAAGTAAAGCAAGTAATGAAGAGAGTTTGAGTTTAGAGATATTTGAGCAAACAGAAACATGAGGATATGTTTTCGAGGTTCGAGCCACGCTCTACGTCCCCGCCTTCACACTTGAAGGATTTCCACTATTGTTGATCCCACTGGATCTCCAATACAAGGACACACAAGTCCTATCTCTCGTGATGCCGCAACACCACTTGGAGCACACTAGCTCGCTTGAGGCCGATGCCTCTACAACTTCACTCAAGAAGAAAGATGATCACACTTGATCACAAATAGCTCACTTAGCACAATCCTATAACCAATATGTAGAAGTAGAACTTGGGATTGTGAAGTGCAAAAGACTAGAGTGAAGTAGAGGGATTAGCTTCAAGTAGGTGTTTGGAAATTTTTGGCTTTGAAAATCTTTTCTAAAAAGGCTTTTGAAAACTTGTAAATATTAAATGTAAATCTTGTTGTCTTATCATGTTGAAATGACCACCTATTTATAGGGGATGAAAAGACTAGGTAACAGCCAGAGAAATTCGTTGGAGTGAGATCCTAAAAAAAATCTGTCAGAAAATAGAGCTGTTGGAGTCTGTCAGACTTTTCTGACAACTGCCGGTCGACCGGCGGGTCGACCGTCAACGGTCATATTTCTGACCGCTGAGGGAAAACGGTCGGCCGCACGGTCGATCGAAACAAACAGAGAGCACTGACAAGTTCCCGGTCGACCCGAGCGGTCGGCCGACGTGCACACATGCACAGTCGTGCACGTCGGTCGATAGGGTCGGTCGACGGTGACTGTCAGATCTGTTAAAGCAGATTCTGAAAGAAGGAAAATTTTGGTTTGAAGGATTTTGGTTTAGGGATCTATATATGAGGTTCTAGACCTTATTAAAACTAAGAGTATGATCATATATCAATACTCAAACATGTTAAATCATTTTGATAAAAAATCCTTGTTAATAAACTTGTTTTTCTTAAAACTGGTTTTCCAAAACATGATATTTCTAAAACTAATTTCCAACTTAGTTTTGACAAAATATTCTGAAATAAAGATTCTTTTTAAACCATGAAGCAAACTAAGTGTGTGTGAGTGATAATCCCAAATAATCTACCTCTATCATCTAGGTTTTGACAAAATGTCTAAAAAAAGAAAAGTAAAATACAAATCTTGATCTTTTCTTCAATGTCTTGATCCCGAAGCTTTCTACCGTGCTTGGCTTGGGAATGCAAATCTTTAGCGGCGTCCAAACTTGTGAGTCTTGATAGTAGAGCCGTCAAATCAACTTGTTTTAAACCTGAAATTCTTTTAAACAAGATTGTTAAATACATAACTAAATATGGTTTGTTATCATCAAAATATCCATCGAAATATCGGGCTAATGGCCTTTGGGCCAACAATCTCCCCTTTTTGATGATGACAAAACATATATAGTTATTACAAATATTTTGGGTAGAGACTTCAAGTGAAGCTCCCCCTCAACACATGCATATAATAAAAATATACTCAGGCATAGATAAATGGCGCAAATGAAAAACAATCATACACATGTCCATGCCAGACATTACTCATGTCATAAATAAAAGATAACACATGTTCATACATAGACAACAATATAAGATAAACAACACATGTCCACAAATACATGTCCACAATAAAATACCAAAAAGGTGTCCAACACAAAATACAAAATACATCACACAAAATATAAGAAACAAAATATAAGCCCAAGTGAAGTCTCTCCAGAATATCTGAATATCTCTCCCCCTGAATATCTCTCCCCCTTTTTGACATCATCAAAAGGGGAAGTCACTCATCACCGTCGTCGTCCTCATCATCGTCCTCCTCAGACGAGCTGTCCTTAGCATCTCCTTCAGCCATCTGCTCATCACCATCCTCTTCATCATCAGAAGAAGAAGCCGCCTCCTCTGGATCAATACCTGCAACACCTGGCTGTGGTGGTGAAGCGGCAGAAGGAGCCCTAACAGGAAATGGAGGACCTGAGGAAGGAAGCGGTCGGGCAAATGTCGTGGGATCAGGACCAAGCATGTTGAGCTTCACAAAGAGTGCCTCAAATTGCGAATCCACGAATCGCATGGAGTCAGCAAAATAAGACATGTCATTGCGAAGTCCTTGAAAATGCGAGTCCATCTCCGCGCGATGTGCTGCATCCGCCGCAGAAATCTAGGTCAGTCGCTGCTCGACCCAAGACTGATGCTCCTGGATCTGAGTACGAAGCTCAGATGAAATGAGGGCCTGAAGATCTGAAGATATGGAAGGCCCGGGAGCGGAGGAAGTCCCTGGGGCAGAAGAGGACCCTGGGGCATGAACGGGAGGAACAGGAGGCTGCTCAGGGGCGGGAAGACGCGCCCTGGCTTGCATCCTCTTCAAAAGGGTGCTATCCAAGTTTACTGATGGTTCAGTGGGAGACTCAGACGAAAGATCAAATCCCAGTTGTTTGAGGAGATAAGAGATGAGCATCCCATAAGGCAAATGCCTACCGGGCATACGGATTTGATCAGAAGCCATGTGTGAAGCCAAGAAGCGGGGGATATTAATCTTAATGCCTTTCAGAAGGCAATAGATAATCAAAGGTATAGGACCCCTAGCATGACTGTACTCCCCAGACTTGGGTAAAATGTTGTAGAAAACAAATTTAGGTAGGACTTGGGCGGTGAAAGTGAACTTGTTCACCTCCTCATTCCTTACTAAACTGGGGTTGTCATCCCCGTGAATCAAAGTGGACGCGGTGAGCGCAGACTCACCGGCCGGGTACTCGAAATCATGAAGATCAAAAGAGTATACATCAACTCCTCCATGGGAGAGATGCAACAAATCAGCAAATTTTTCTAGAGGAATGTCAATGTCTCTCCCTAGAACTCTAGTCCTAACATGGTTTCCCTCGAAAGCAAAATTTGAATAGAAGTAAGGCACGAGAGAGGTATAAAACGGTTCTCTAATGGCTATAAACTGATCCAAAGAATTATTTCTCAAAATATGAGGGATGTTAAGGTGCTCAAAGTCCTGGAGAATAACACATCTCCCAGAAATGATAGTTCTTTTAGACAGGAGGATATACCTATTCTCAGCAAGATCATTTACAAAAGGGCGTTTAGGTTTAGTGGAAGAGGATGATGGAACTACAGATTTCCCTTTATCAGTTCTAGATTTCTTAGACATGATGAAATTTTGGTTTAAAAATGAAGGATCTAGGTTAAATTTGAGAGATCTAGTTTAACAATAATTAGGGCTTGATCTAAATACTGATGAAACAAGGATCTTGACAAAACTAAAGAGAACAATGAGAAAAGGAACAAGATCTAAAGAAAAAAAAACGGATTTTTACCTTAATGGAAGAGATCAAGAACCCAAAAAATGAAAATTCCTTGAGTTAGAACGTAGATCAGGCCTGAAGGTGATGATCCAGCGAAAAATTGAGAGAAAGAACCTTGGATTTGAGGTGGATTAGAGTGAGATGAGAGAAATAGAATTTTGAGAGAGAGGGAGAAAGGGGATCGGCGGTGAGAAATGAGAGAGAGAGAGAGAGAGAGAAAAGGGCTTTAAATAAAGAGGGTATGTGGCAGATTCTCGACGCACGGTCGACCGGTCCGGTCGACCGAAAAATCCCGAGAGCTCTGACAGACATAGCGGTCGACCGCAGCGGTCGGCTGAACTTACCCGAGAGCTCTGACAGAGAAACGATCGACCGCACGGGTCGGCCTGCTATAGAGAAGAATGAAAAATTATTCTTCCAGGCAAAGGCGGTCGACCGGAACTCAGAGCCGGTCGGCCGGTCTTGCCCAAAATCTGTCAGCAGAAAAAGATTTTGAAAATAATATCTCTAACATAATAACAGGCAGGATATATTCAAAACAACAAGTTTTAAATCTTCATTAGTTATAATATCAACAAAGTTTACCTAAGACATTTTAATTTTATTTTTTTTAATATAAAAACAAAGATTTTAGAGATGTTGAAGCCAATACCCGGTGACGGGTTCTGAACTTCATCCTCGAGATTCCTCTTGAAATGAGTTGAGGTGCGCAATTGCCATCTCTAAGGTATTTACTTTAAATATGAATTTTAAAATATTTAATTTTTAGTTTTTGACAAAAAAATGTATATATATATGATATAAAAATAGACGTGTGGACATTAAAAAATATATGACATAAATCAAACAAGGCATACACACAAGCATAATGGAAATGTAAGTTTACACTAACACATATCAATGTAGCACAAAGGTAAACTAACAATCCTATGCATTTGTATATATAAACAAAAATAAAACTTTTAAATGGAGAAGTTACCAAAACGAGGGCAATCTCCAAAATAGGTGCCTCTATGATAGTGATGCAAGCGCGATGTGATCTTTGAGCCATGATGCATCCACCACCCGGGCACCGTCTCCCCCTAAGTCTTGGAGGATGAAGACTCACCTGTATCATTTAAGTTTAGTGGGTCTTTTGGTACCCATATTTTCTTGAGTCCTATAGGATTTGTACCGGGGCGAACCAAAACATGTTTATTATTCATATTATGTTTAGCAAAATAAAATTTTTCTAGATGGCCTTTGCGACCACAATGCGTGCAAACATAAATTCTACCACTACCATACATATGAGCATGCTTCTGAGTGTGTGCATGTTTCCGTGCATGTACATGGTGAGTGTGTTTCCCTTGGGTTACTCCTTTGGGAAACCTAGATGCAAATCTATTTAAGTCAAAAGCACATTTTTTAAGAGTTGAATCTAAAGCATCAACCCGTTTTTGTATTTCAACAAAATCATTTTTATTACATGAAGAAATAGAAGTTTTTCCTTTACAAGCTAATTTATAGTTTTCAAAATCAATCTTTATTTTCTTAACAGCATTAGACAAATCATTTTTCTCCTTTTCAATAATATTAATTTTATTTTTTAAAGAATCATTTTCTCTTTTTAATTTCTTATTATAAGATTGAGAAATCTCATACCTATGTTGAAGTTCTTCAAAGAATTGGGCTAACTCATCCATAGTTAATTAATCATCATCTATGGAGTTGTCGAGTGTTACCTTAGATGCATCGTCTCCATGTGCCATGAAACACATGTGTGCGGCGTCGTTCTCCTCTTCAGATTCCGACTCCGTATCGTCCCATATGGCCAGCATAGCCTTCTTCTTCTTTGGGCCGTTCTTGGAGGTGGTAGCTGAAATCACCTAGAGGGGGGGGTGAATAGGTGATGATGCTAATCAATGGAACTAAATGCGGAATTAAAAATCTAGATGCAATGAGCACTCAAGTGTGATCCACTAGTGATGCACACACAACCAAGCCAAGCAAATATGATGAACAATATGGAATGTAAATGCAAGGCACAAAGTAAATAGAGATAGAGATAGAGAGAGCCAATCGATCAAACGCAAACACCAAGGTATGTTCTCGAGGTTCGAGCACCCAGCTCTACATCCCCGCCATCCCCAGATGGATTCTAACACTCTCACTATCACAAAGAAAGTTACAAGAACCACAACCTCCTCTTGAGGCAAAAGCACAAAGCCACACAAAGTAAAGGAATACAACTTAGTGGTATACAACAACAACCACAAAACAATTTCTTGCTACTTGGTGGTTTAAGGCAACAACCACAAACAATCTCCTTTTTCTCACACAAAGCCTATAGACAATATAGTAGATTGTAGCTCAAGTGTGGAGAAAACCAAGGGATTTGAAACCAGCAACACAAAGAAAAATCTTTGGGAAATAGATAAAATCAAGATATAGAGATTCAATTCAAAAGCTTTTCCCAAAATCCCTTTTCTTTGGTTTTTCAAACCCTAATCAAAAACACAAGAAATAGTTTACTTTGAATCCAAAAACCAATTTTGATTGCAACAAAAACTCCAGAGAGATATAGAATTTAAGCCCAAAAATCTTGAAGAGAAATAAAGCTCTTTTGGAATTTTTCAAACAAACAATATTTTCTCTTAATAAAACTTATTATGAATCTCTTCCCAATCACTCCTATTTATAGGAGAGGAGTAGGTTAAGAGATAATAAACACTTAAGGTTAATTAAGTAATATTAGATTTGAAATAAAACCCAATTTCAAATTTTAAACACAAAAGACAAAATAAATCAGCATTAAAAAATCTGCCCGTTACTGTTCAAACGGCTCGATCGGTCGACTGGCCCGGTCGACCGATAGTTCAAAAATCCGACCGTTATGAACTATCGGTCGACTGATCCAGTCGACTGAAAAGATACAGAGAGCAAAACAAACTATCGGTCGACCGATCCGGTCGACTGATGCCTGACTGAGACTTAAAATAAAATTCCGGTCGACTGTCGGTAGACAGTCGGTCGACCGACAGACGTGCACACGGATACGTGCACTCTGCCAGGACATCGGTCGACTGGTCCGGTCGACCGGACCAGCCTGACACAGACACGGTCGACTGTCGGTAGACAGCCGGTCGACCGGTTCTGGTCAGAAAACCAAGTAAACAATATTTTAATAAATCCCACAAAATCTCTAAAATTCCACAAAAATAGTTTTGTCATATTATATTGAAAGATGAACTTGTGTTAAAAATCCCAACACAAATTTCAAACATATTTGACTATTTTTGTGTCAAAGAAATTTTGCCAAAAACAAAACTCGTATTTTCTAAAACTTGGAATCTTAAATAGAAAATACGTTTTGTCTAAAACTCTTCCAAATACAAAATTATGATATTTAAACACTTTTGAAGCATGTTGTATATGAATAGAAATTCAATATACAAGAAACATATATATATATCATAATTTTTGTCATTAAGTCCAAAATAATGTTTTGATAAAAATACCAAAACATAAAACACATGAAATAGAATATCAAACTAAGTTTGTTTAAGCAATAGAAGCATGCATGTATATAGAACAAATCATATATACACTAAACCATGTAAACTTGTTTTGATATAAAATCTATTCATGAAAACCAAGATCGGTTAAACCAAAAACCGAAAATATTCAAAACGTGAAACATGTGTGTTGTGAACTTGAGCTTATCATACTATACTAATCTTTACAATTAAGATCTAAACCCAAACTAAACTATGGATACCTAAGTCTTCTTGTAGAGCGCAATCTCCAAGTTGACTTGATCCACAAACTTCTTAGATTCACCGAGCAATTGCAATATATCATCTTTGATGCGCGGGCTCTTGAATCAACATGTGCAAGCTTCCAAATCATCTTGTTGAAGCTAAACACCAACTAATATCTTGATAAATGATCTGAGACTAAAACACAAGATTATTAGTACTCATAACTACATGAGTTAGTCATCATCAAAACTAGAGTGGAAAGCCTTTGGGCCAACAATCTCCCCCTTTTTGATGATGACAAAACTCATGGAGTTATATATGCATGGATTAAAGTAAAGCTTCAAAGAAGCTCCCCTTAACTCATGCATAACAATAAACATAAAGATATATAATGAATGTTCATAAATATGTATGCATCAACATGCATAAAACACATAAAAACATGCTCTAGATACCAAACATATAGACATGCTCTAGATACCAAATTGAAACACATATTAAAATGTAACAACACAAAATACATGCATAAAACACATATTAAAATGTAACAACACAAAATACATGCATAAAACTACCATGCATATAAACTACAAATTCTTCTCCCCCTTTTTGTCACTCATCAACAAAGGGGTAAACCAAACAAAGTGAAATCAAATTCCTCTTCCCCTTTCAAGGGGTAAAAATCAAAAACAAAGCATGATATCAAATAAAGATGGGTCAATGAGGTGCATTGAGATACCAATTGAAATTATCAATACCAAAATTATACAAGGCATTGAAACAAGAATAATCATTTTATGTTAACATGAAACCAAGCAATGTAACCATGATACCAATAAACAATAAACCAAAGTTGATACCAATTTAATAAACAAGTGACCTCTTGATACCAAAAGAAGAAATTTTTCATTAAAAGCTCATGAAACCAATTGAAAAACAAAATTGCATCTTAATACCAATTACACTACAATGTTTAAATCAATTTCCATCATAAAGTTAGGGAGTGGGAAACAAACACAATGGTAAACCAAATACCAATTGAAATGTAAAATACGAGTTTTCTCCCCCTTTATGAAATACCAAAAGAAGATATGCATAGGCTTGAGATAAGATACTAATTGAAAATTAAATCAATTGAAACATGATATTCATTAAAAATTCAAGCTTTAGCAAACTCAAAATTATGAAGAAGCTTGTATAAGGATACCAATTTAAAAACTTAAGCTCATCATAGCCAACATTTGTGCTCTAAGACATAAGAATATAATAGGCACAAATAAATCATCTATATATGTATGTAGGAAATAGATACCAATTGAAATTGATACTATATGGAATGTAAGCATACATACATAAAACAAAACATATATGAGTATACAAAAGAATGTCATATTGATACCAATTGAAAGAACTCAATGATACCAATTGAAATAACAAAGATAAGGTCAAGTGTATAGCTCATATCAACTACCACCCATCCAAGATAAGTTTTAAATGATTTTCAAGATGAAGCATACTTGATCATGGTCTCCCATCCAACCGCCCATTAATGGTAGGGGTTTTCAAGATTAGATTTGAAAATAGAGTATGTTTGAAAATCACTACCAAAGTGAAGAATATGAACTAGTTTATGAAAATTTGAAAACTAGTAGAAATCCTTCAAGATAAAACAAAAGGATTTTTCATGAAACATGGAAATCACAAGATCACCAAACACTCAAAAATCTATATGGCACAATTGGGACTCATGAAGATCAAATCATGAGAAAACATCAAATAAGGTGAGTGTACAAGTGTTGTGAAAATCATATTATCATGAAAATTGACAGTTAAGCTCAATATGAAAATCATCAATTGAAAATTTGAAAAATCACTTATTTGAAACAAGAACTTTATCTTAAATGGGAAATCACATAGAAACATGAAATCCATCCAAATATGTGAATACAAGTCAAATGCAATTAATTGAAATCACCATCAAACATGGAAATCATCACAAATGATCTAAACTTCAAGGCGTATGTATGTCATGTACAAACTAAAGTATACATACATATCCCAAACTTAAAGAGTCCACAAAAGAGTATGCATGAAGGCACGTGGCTCAAGGATGTACATGTATAGCTAATAGTTTGGACAAAATAGACATATACATGAAGTCAAAACTCAAGATCATAAAACATATCCAAAATGGGTCATTCACATAATTCAATACAAGTTAGAATACATGAATCATCAAAACTAGACTATACTAGTACATCAAATAAACACAAATGAGCATTCAAGCACAAACATATATAAAGGTTTATTTGTAGCTCATTAGTTGCACAAGTATAAATTCTAGTCTTAATGAAAACAATTATTCAAGCATGTAGTCAACATATGAAGCACAAAAACGAGTCAAGAATCAACATGAAAAATAATCATCCAAAACATGGAATATCAAAAACAATCACACAAATCCACATGATCAATATGATAAGAACATGTACATTAGATCTTATGATTAACATGATAGTTAAAACAAAGGAGAACACAAGATATAGGTCCATATTAAACATGGGTGTCTCAAGAACTAATCATGTAAAGCATAGTTCTAATAAACATGGTCATTATCTTACTAATCATGAAACTCTAAGCATGCTATAAAAGATGAAATGAAAAGCATGCAAATAAAAAATTAGGAGTTAGAAATGATACCAAAAACCAATGAAGGTGCATTTCAAGTTCTCCAAAACATGGTGGTCCTTTCCACCAAATTCCCTTGAGTGTGAAGCATCCAAATGATTTTCTTTTAGGCTAAGAACGCATCCACCTCAAGACACCAATACTCTCACGTGATGCGAGAGCCTCCACCTACATCAAACATCAAAGTGGTGGATCTTGGTACCCATTTTCTTGTGGGTCCACGGGGGTTAGTATCTTTCCTAACCCACACAAGATTAGTTGCTAAATTTTCATGATAAATGCGATCATAACAAAATCTAGCAAGGTGGCCTTTTCGACCACAATGTGTACATGTGTACACGTGAGCATACATATGATGATGGTGATCATGAGAAGCATGTGTATGCATAGAAGAGTGTGCATGCAAGGTTGGAACTTGTTTCTTGCGAACCAAGGTTTCCAAACGTGAGTGATTCATGGCACAATGGCTCAAAGTGGAGCCTAAACAATCAACACTTTTCTTCAAAACATTTATATCATTTTCTATGTTAGAAGACAAAGTGGAGCATGCAATAGGTGTGCTAGAACAAGAAGCAATACTATCATGGCACACATGCATATCAATCTCATTTTGCAAAGATTTATTTTTAATCAAAACCAAATCCAATTCTTTTGAAATAGAATCAATTTTATTTTTCAAAGTAAGATTTTCCTTGAAAACAAGATCCAATCTAGAAGACAAAACCTCATTGTGCTCAACAATATCATCACAATCATCAAGATCATTTTTATTTTCAAAACTTCAATCTCTTTTAAGGCAATGTCTAGTTGAGATTGTAGTGAGTCACGTTCACTAGTAATCTCTTCCTTCTCTTGCAAAACCGATTCAAAAGTTGAACATAAATCCTTTAATTCTCCTTTTAAATCAAAATGTTTCTTTTTCAAAGAGTTATGTTTTTCCATAAAACTTTCAAGTTTAGAAGCAAGTTCAACATTCAATTTTGAACTTCAAAACAACCATTGCAAAAAGAACTAGAGCTTTCATTAAGAGGGGAATTTGAATGTACCTCATGAGAGTCATTCCCATATGCCATAAAGCCAAGCTCTTCGGAAGCTTCTCTTTTAGATTTCCTTCTCTTGTTGATGATCACGGGTAGCTCCGGAGAAGTTAGAATACTCCAAACTGCAAAAGCCGAATCATATTTAGCAAATATAGGAAAAAGATGTTCATTTAAAGATGCTTGAAGTGTCCTAAGGGCTAATGCATTGGCCTTCTTATGCTTACTAGTATTTGGGTGGTCTTCTATAGTGATAGCTTGATAAACTAGATGACCTAGATTCTTTAAATGCCTAGTCATGTCTACCTTCCATGCATCAAGTCTAAAATGGTCAAACATAGGAGGGCTAGCCATGAATGCAATCTAAGATGTGAGTGCAAATGAAATGCAAATGAAGATTAGCAAACCAAGATCTTTTACTCCTAGGTTGTTAAACCAAAATATCAGGAGCACTAGCTCTGATACCAATTGAAATCACCTAGAGGGGGGGTGAATAGGTGATGATGCTAATCAATGGAACTAAATGCGGAATTAAAAATCTAGATGCAATGAGCACTCAAGTGTGATCCACTAGTGATGCACACACAACCAAGCCAAGCAAATATGATGAACAATATGGAATGTAAATGCAAGGCACAAAGTAAATAGAGATAGAGATAGAGAGAGCCAATCGATCAAACGCAAACACCAAGGTATGTTCTCGAGGTTCGAGCACCCAGCTCTACATCCCCGCCATCCCCAGATGGATTCTAACACTCTCACTATCACAAAGAAAGTTACAAGAACCACAACCTCCTCTTGAGGCAAAAGCACAAAGCCACACAAAGTAAAGGAATACAACTTAGTGGTATACAACAACAACCACAAAACAATTTCTTGCTACTTGGTGGTTTAAGGCAACAACCACAAACAATCTCCTTTTTCTCACACAAAGCCTATAGACAATATAGTAGATTGTAGCTCAAGTGTGGAGAAAACCAAGGGATTTGAAACCAGCAACACAAAGAAAAATCTTTGGGAAATAGATAAAATCAAGATATAGAGATTCAATTCAAAAGCTTTTCCCAAAATCCCTTTTCTTTGGTTTTTCAAACCCTAATCAAAAACACAAGAAATAGTTTACTTTGAATCCAAAAACCAATTTTGATTGCAACAAAAACTCCAGAGAGATATAGAATTTAAGCCCAAAAATCTTGAAGAGAAATAAAGCTCTTTTGGAATTTTTCAAACAAACAATATTTTTCTCTTAATAAAACTTATTATGAATCTCTTCCCAATCACTCCTATTTATAGGAGAGGAGTAGGTTAAGAGATAATAAACACTTAAGGTTAATTAAGTAATATTAGATTTGAAATAAAACCCAATTTCAAATTTTAAACACAAAAGACAAAATAAATCAGCATTAAAAAATCTGCCCGTTACTGTTCAAACGGCTCGATCGGTCGACTGGCCCGGTCGACCGATAGTTCAAAAATCCGACCGTTATGAACTATCGGTCGACTGATCCAGTCGACTGAAAAGATACAGAGAGCAAAACAAACTATCGGTCGACCGATCCGGTCGACTGATGCCTGACTGAGACTTAAAATAAAATTCCGGTCGATTGTCGGTAGACAGTCGGTCGACCGACAGACGTGCACACGGATACGTGCACTCTGCCAGGACATCGGTCGACTGGTCCGGTCGACCGGACCAGCCTGACACAGACACGGTCGACTGTCGGTAGACAGCCGGTCGACCGGTTCTGGTCAAAAAACCAAGTAAACAATATTTTAATAAATCCCACAAAATCTCTAAAATTCCACAAAAATAGTTTTGTCATATTATATTGAAAGATGAACTTGTGTTAAAAATCCCAACACAAATTTCAAACATATTTGACTATTTTTGTGTCAAAGAAATTTTGCCAAAAACAAAACTCGTATTTTCTAAAACTTGGAATCTTAAATAGAAAATACGTTTTGTCTAAAACTCTTCCAAATACAAAATTATGATATTTAAACACTTTTGAAGCATGTTGTATATGAATAGAAATTCAATATACAAGAAACATATATATATATCATAATTTTTGTCATTAAGTCCAAAATAATGTTTTGATAAAAATACCAAAACATAAAACACATGAAATAGAATATCAAACTAAGTTTGTTTAAGCAATAGAAGCATGCATGTATATAGAACAAATCATATATACACTAAACCATGTAAACTTGTTTTGATATAAAATCTATTCATGAAAACCAAGATCGGTTAAACCAAAAACCGAAAATATTCAAAACGTGAAACATGTGTGTTGTGAACTTGAGCTTATCATACTATACTAATCTTTACAATTAAGATCTAAACCCAAACTAAACTATGGATACCTAAGTCTTCTTGTAGAGCGCAATCTCCAAGTTGACTTGATCCACAAACTTCTTAGATTCACCGAGCAATTGCAATATATCATCTTTGATGCGCGGGCTCTTGAATCAACATGTGCAAGCTTCCAAATCATCTTGTTGAAGCTAAACACCAACTAATATCTTGATAAATGATCTGAGACTAAAACACAAGATTATTAGTACTCATAACTACATGAGTTAGTCATCATCAAAACTAGAGTGGAAAGCCTTTGGGCCAACAATTGAAATCACCTAGAGGGGGGGTGAATAGGTGATGATGCTAATCAATGGAACTAAATGCGGAATTAAAAATCTAGATGCAATGAGCACTCAAGTGTGATCCACTAGTGATGCACACACAACCAAGCCAAGCAAATATGATGAACAATATGGAATGTAAATGCAAGGCACAAAGTAAATAGAGATAGAGATAGAGAGAGCCAATCGATCAAACGCAAACACCAAGGTATGTTCTCGAGGTTCGAGCACCCAGCTCTACATCCCCGCCATCCCCAGATGGATTCTAACACTCTCACTATCACAAAGAAAGTTACAAGAACCACAACCTCCTCTTGAGGCAAAAGCACAAAGCCACACAAAGTAAAGGAATACAACTTAGTGGTATACAACAACAACCACAAAACAATTTCTTGCTACTTGGTGGTTTAAGGCAACAACCACAAACAATCTCCTTTTTCTCACACAAAGCCTATAGACAATATAGTAGATTGTAGCTCAAGTGTGGAGAAAACCAAGGGATTTGAAACCAGCAACACAAAGAAAAATCTTTGGGAAATAGATAAAATCAAGATATAGAGATTCAATTCAAAAGCTTTTCCCAAAATCCCTTTTCTTTGGTTTTTCAAACCCTAATCAAAAACACAAGAAATAGTTTACTTTGAATCCAAAAACCAATTTTGATTGCAACAAAAACTCCAGAGAGATATAGAATTTAAGCCCAAAAATCTTGAAGAGAAATAAAGCTCTTTTGGAATTTTTCAAACAAACAATATTTTTCTCTTAATAAAACTTATTATGAATCTCTTCCCAATCACTCCTATTTATAGGAGAGGAGTAGGTTAAGAGATAATAAACACTTAAGGTTAATTAAGTAATATTAGATTTGAAATAAAACCCAATTTCAAATTTTAAACACAAAAGACAAAATAAATCAGCATTAAAAAATCTGCCCGTTACTGTTCAAACGGCTCGATCGGTCGACTGGCCCGGTCGACCGATAGTTCAAAAATCCGACCGTTATGAACTATCGGTCGACTGATCCAGTCGACTGAAAAGATACAGAGAGCAAAACAAAACTATCGGTCGACCGATCCGGTCGACTGATGCCTGACTGAGACTTAAAATAAAATTCCGGTCGACTGTCGGTAGACAGTCGGTCGACCGACAGACGGGCACACGGATACGTGCACTCTGCCAGGACATCGGTCGACTGGTCCGGTCGACCGGACCAGCCTGACACAGACACGGTCGACTGTCGGTAGACAGCCGGTCGACCGGTTCTGGTCAGAAAACCAAGTAAACAATATTTTAATAAATCCCACAAAATCTCTAAAATTCTACAAAAATAGTTTTGTCATATTATATTGAAAGATGAACTTGTGTTAAAAATCCCAACAAAATTTCAAACATATTTGACTATTTTTGTGTCAAAGAAATTTTGCCAAAAACAAAACTCGTATTTTCTAAAACTTGGAATCTTAAATAGAAAATACGTTTTGTCTAAAACTCTTCCAAATACAAAATTATGATATTTAAACACTTTTGAAGCATGTTGTATATGAATAGAAATTCAATATACAAGAAACATATATATATATATCATAATTTTTGTCATTAAGTCCAAAATAATGTTTTGATAAAAATACCAAAACATAAAACACATGAAATAGAATATCAAACTAAGTTTGTTTAAGCAATAGAAGCATGCATGTATATAGAACAAATCATATATACACTAAACCATGTAAACTTGTTTTGATATAAAATCTATTCATGAAAACCAAGATCGGTTAAACCAAAAACCGAAAATATTCAAAACGTGAAACATGTGTGTTGTGAACTTGAGCTTATCATACTATACTAATCTTTACAATTAAGATCTAAACCCAAACTAAACTATGGATACCTAAGTCTTCTTGTAGAGCGCAATCTCCAAGTTGACTTGATCCACAAACTTCTTAGATTCACCGAGCAATTGCAATATATCATCTTTGATGCGCGGGCTCTTGAATCAACATGTGCAAGCTTCCAAATCATCTTGTTGAAGCTAAACACCAACTAATATCTTGATAAATGATCTGAGACTAAAACACAAGATTATTAGTACTCATAACTACATGAGTTAGTCATCATCAAAACTAGAGTGGAAAGCCTTTGGGCCAACAGTAGCTTAGAGAGCGGGGCAATCGGCAATGAGGTGTCCGATCTTCTTGCAATGAAAGTAAGGACCCGGCTCCTCTCTTTTTCTTTCGAATCTTCCTTGAGGTTTCCCTCTTCGGAAGTTGCTTTGCCGCCATTTCTTGTAGAACATCTTGCCCACCTTCTGGATGAGCATGGCAAAGTCCTCATCACAATCTTCCGATGAGTCTTCCTCGTCATGGATGGTTGGAGTGGCTTTGAAGGCGAGAGCTTTCTTCTTTGGCGCCTCCCTTTCTTCTCTAACCTTCATCTCCATCTCATGTGTCTTGAGATTTCCGATGAAGCCGGAGAAGTCCATCTTCTCCCAATCGTTGAGCTCCTTGAGGGTGGTTGCCTTGACTTCCCAAGCTTGGGAAGAGCTCGAATGACCTTTCGAATCTTTTGATCATTATCGATCGTATCACCTAGAGAAGATAAGGCATTAGTGATCTTGGTGAAACGAGTGAGCATGTCATCAATGCTCTCATTCTCAAGCATGTAAAAGTTCTCATATTGAGAACGAAGCAAGTCAATTTTGGATCTTTTGACTTGTGACGTTCCCTCATGAGTCACAATTAAAACATTCCACACCTCAAATGCGGATTTGCAATTTATGATGCGTGAGAGGTCATCTTCATTAAGGGCTTGGGTTAATGCATATTGAGCCCTAGAATTGGCCTCATAGTCCTTGGTGGTGTCCTCGGACCATGTTCTCTCATCGGTGAGAGGTTCTACAAATTCTTTAGTTATAGCCCTAGCAACCCTAACTCCTAGGGACTTTAGAAATAGGTTCATCTTGACCTTCCATATAAGAAAGTTCAAACCATCAAATTTGGGTGGGGACTTGATGCTAGAAAAATCAATTGAAGCCATGGATAGTGAGTATGATGCACAACAAATGAAGAATGCAACTAAATGATATAGCCAAATACAAGGATCTCCCTAAGGTGGTTAAACCAAATAGTAGGGTTAGGCTCTGATACCAATTGAAATCACCTAGAGGGGGGGTGAATAGGTGATGGCTACATGAAATATGGAAATAATGCGGAATTTAAAATCTACTTTAACAATATGCTCAAATTGAAATGCTTGCAAGATAAAAGCAATAAGTAAAGCAAGTAATGAAGAGAGTTTGAGTTTAGAGATATTTGAGCAAACGCAAACACGAGGATATGTTTCCGAGGTTCGAGCCACGCTCTACGTCCCCGCCTTCACACTTGAAGGATTTCCACTATTGTTGATCCCACTGGATCTCCAATACAAGGACACACAAGTCCTATCTCTCGTGATGCCGCAACACCACTTGGAGCACACTAGCTCGCTTGAGGCCGATGCCTCTACAACTTCGCTCAAGAAGAAAGATGATCACACTTGATCACAAATAGCTCACTTAGCACAATCCTATAACCAATATGTAGAAGTAGAACTTGGGATTGTGAAGTGCAAAAGACTAGAGTGAAGTAGAGGGATTAGCTTCAAGTAGGTGTTTGAAAATTTTTGGCTTTGAAAATCTTTTCTAAAAAGGCTTTGAAAACTTATAAATATTAAATGTAAATCTTGTTGTCTTATCATGTTGAAATGATCACCTATTTATAGGGGATGAAAAGACTAGGTAACAGCCAGAGAAATTCGTTGGAGTGAGATACCAAAAAAAATCTGTCAGAAAATAGAGCTGTTGGAGTCTGTCAGACTTTTCTGACAACTGCAGGTCGACCGGGCGGGTCGACCGTCAACGGTCATATTTCTGACCGTTAAGGGAAAACGGTCGGCCGCACGGTCGACCGAAACAAACAGAGAGCACTGACAAGTTCCCGGTCGACCCGAGCGGTCGGCCGACGTGCACACATGCACAGTCGTGCACGTCGGTCGACAGGGTCAGTCGACCGGTGACTGTCAGATCTGTTAAAACAGATTCTGAAAGAAGGAAAATTTTGGTTTGAAGGATTTTGGTTTAGGGATCTATATATGAGGTTCTAGACCTTATTAAAACTAAGAGTATGATCATATATAAATACTCAAACATGTTAAATCATTTTGATAAAAAATCCTTTTTAATAAACTTGTTTTTCTTAAAACTGGTTTTCCAAAACATAATATTTCTAAAACTAATTTTCAACTTAGTTTTGACAAAATATTCTGAAATAAAGATTCTTTTTAAACCATGAAGCAAACTAAGTGTGTGTGAGTGATAATCTCAAATAATCTACCTCTCTCATCTAGGTTTTGACAAAATGTCTAAAAAAAGAAAAGTAAAATACAAATCTTGATCTTTTCTTCAATGTCTTGATCCCGAAGCTTTCTACCGTGCTTGGCTTGGGAATGCAAATCTTTAGCGGCGTCCAAACTTGTGAGTCTTGATAGTGGAGCCGTCAAATCAACTTGTTTTAAACCTGAAATTCTTTTAAACAAGATTGTTAAATACATAACTAAATATGGTTTGTTATCATCAAAATATCCATCGAAATATCGGGCTAATGGCCTTTGGTTAACTTTCTTAAAGAAAAGTTACCGTCCTTCCCCGTTAACGTCCACTGCAGCTCAATCTATCACTTACATTATTTATTTTTAAGTTCTAAAATCTTATATTTTATGTGTGTGGGTAAAAACTCAATCAAAATTTTGGTGCTGTTAACGGGGAAGGACGGTAAGTAAATCTCTTTATATTTACTTTATTGGTTAACTTTCTTCTTTATTCTTAGTGTGTAGTGAATGAAATAAAAAAAAAATAGCTGCAGTGGACGTATAAGTGTCTCTAGACTCTGCTCTAGAAAGCAAAGCTCAGAAGACCTCAGTATTGTTACCCAAACGCGACAATCTGAGAGGACTACTCACCTAACTTCTTTTTGCAGGGTGATTGAACTTCAATGATTTAACTTCTGCATGCTTTAGTTTCTCATTTAATATACTCTGCACGTACTGTCTAACTCAACAGTAAAAGGTTGATTTTAAATGCTAAAAATAATTTAGATTTTTGCATTTAGGCATGTGTCTATTTCGTTACGTTTTTTATTTAATGTTGAAGAGTGTTGGAGCCAAGGTATACGTGCATAGCATTTTTTATAAGGTTCATTCTTATATGAAATATTGCTTGCGTCTTAATTTTTTCTATATACTTGTACACTGCACTAAACTCAATTAAGGGCTTGTCCTATAAATAAGATAAGGTGAAGAAGTCATTACGCTCCCTTAGCCCACAAACAATCTCCTCACTCACTAACCCAAGCTTATTTTAAAACTCAGTAGACGTTGGCCCTAGGGACATCTCAGACTCAATAGGAGACTGAACTAAGGGGGAAGTTGATTAGAAATTGATTCTTATCAAATTGGTATCAAAGGTTGGGGATTGAGAGGCAAAATCTCGAAGGCTGATGGTTTAGCATAATTAGACTTGTTGCTTAGGCACGAATACCTCCCCACTGGTCTTATCCCTACCTGACTGATTAACTTGTGATCAAATTCTACAATATACCTCCTGGACAGTCCAACCAGTTAGGAGGGTCTAAAGTCTAACCTAACTTGGGCTAGGTTTTCTTTTTATGTTTGTTTTTTTGCTTGCTTTTTTTTATTTTTGACATCTTGGTGATATGGATTATAATCATAATTATTCCTATGCATATAATGATCCATACTTCATCCTGACCTCTTTTGACTCGGATATTACCAACCCGGTATATCATAATTTTAACCAACCAAGTATGTCAGATTGGTCTTATCTGAATCAATACATGCCCAGTTGATTAGTATATAGTTCTGCATTATTATATCGCATTTTCCTACTGATTTATGAATAAAATGTCAGTCTAAATCGTGTTTTGGTCTCTCTTGCAGATAATCAAGATAAGGAGGGCAAAAGGGTAATAAGAGCTTAATTAAACCCATTTTCAGATAATTAAATCTGGATTTCTTGGAGACTAAGTAAGAAAACTTTTAGAAGATGCATTGAATCTAGACCTTTGCGTATGTCAGACGAAGATCCTGACGAATATACCCGAATCGGAGCATATCTAGAAGGTCCCCGAAGCGCAGCGCATCTCCACACCAAAACCAGGGACCTAAGTCCCTGGAATTGCTGCGTTTCTGCGGCAATCTGGTGGGGCCACGCGTCGATCTTCGACGCGTGGCCCCGTCTCGTCTTCTGGAACCTCCTTTTGCCTATAAAAAGGGCAGGGGTTGGCCAAAACGCAAGGAGATTTGGATTTAGGCTAGGCTTTCTCTCTTTTGTTTTAGATTAGGATTTTCTTTCTCTTTTATTTTGTATTTTCATTTTGTTTTTAGATCTTGTAGTAGGGCTAAGAGATTCAGAAAGAGATAGAGAGATATTGATGTAATAGATAATGACAATCTATGTAAAGGTGTCTCCTTTCTTCTCCAATGTAATCTTCTCTATCTTCTACATGATTCTTAGCTAATATTTTCTTCTCATGGCAATCTAACTACTAATCACTAACCATCTAACTACTTACTTGATAATTCACATGAATATAATAGCCTCTACAAGGCCTTACTCTTGCAAGAGCCATTGATGGCTCATGATGATGGATTCTAACATTTCTAACACTTAACTCACTAACTTGCTAACTTGTAATGTTTTCTTTATTTCATGCTCACCTCTAACTGATTTTGATGATTTAATAGTAGCTTGTAACTTTTTATGTGGTATGGATGTATTGTTTGAATGTACAAGAACAATCTTATGGGCCATACTCTGTATCGTCTCTTGAAGCCAAGGATTAGCGATGGTTAAGGATCCATGTGAGGCAACTATCACTAAGAGGTTAGAATGGTTAGTGGAGCAATTAGTAGTTAGTAGCCATGAGTTTTCTTTCATAGTTTTCTTCATTCTTTTTATCTTATTTAAAAATCAATTTCAAAAATATTTTATCATTTCTTATCAATGTTTTCACCACTTTCTTAGTTCATTTTTGTTTCATCTTCTTTTCTATTTTGTTTTCCAACCAACCCACTTCTCTTTTGTTTTCACATCGCCGTTTTATCGCCTTCTCCACCTATCACTTCAATATTTCTTTTCTTTTCTCTTTTTCTCATTCTTTAAACAAAGAAGACTTGTTAACAACTGACATGAATAAAAACTGTTAATGCTTCTATTGCCTCCGATCCCTGTGGATTCGACCCGTTGAGCCAATGCTATAACGAAAGTATCGAGGGAATATTAGCACATAAAAGCTTTTACACTGATTTACAAAACACACGTTTTCGAGTGCTGGTTCCACTCCGATCAAATTTTTGGTGCCGTTGCCGGGGACGGGAATGGTTTTGACTTCACGTTTTTGTTAACATTTTTTCTCTATTTTGGTGTGCAGGTCAATCTTTACAAAAGTTTAGCACTGCAAAAATACAGTCTTACTTGCATTTCCTTGCTCTAAAAGTAAGGGCTCTGCTTCCTTATTTTTGCCGCGGAAACTCAAGACAAGTCGCGCAAACACGGCAGTTCTATGGCATTTGGACTTCATCTTTTGTAGGACTCTCGCAAGTTGCATATATTAATATATTCTGTTGCTAAATTTCTGCTTTAATTGCCTACATATTGCAATAATTAAAGAACTAAATGAACATTTTTAAAACAGTTTAGACATTTATATTTAGGCACATGTCAATTTCAATTCCAATATACCGTATTTTGTTCTGTTGTTGTGATCTGTACTGAGGTGTACATATGGCATTGCATATAGCTATTGGCCCAAAAGGTTACACTCTCCATTTGTTTAAAGTTTTGATGATAACAAAACACATAGAAGTTATATGGTACTAATAAGTTTGTTTAAGATGAGTTTCAGGTTAGTACCTTTTATGAAGGCCATTGCTTAGCTATTGCAAGGTTTTCTAGATTCATGGAGCAAATAAGGCAAATGGCACAAGAGAAAATGTCCATAGAAGAGAAGGCTCTAGCATGACATTGCATGGCTCAAGACTTCATTATGGCTCAGAGACTTCATTAGATTTGTTTTTAGTTTTATAGTTTTGTTAAAGAATAGTGAATAGGTTTGAAGCTCAAAATTCCTACACACAAGTTTTTGCGCACATGTCTTTTCTAAAAATTTCTCCTATATATATATATATATATATATATATATATATATATATATAATATATATACAAAATATTTTAAATATAGTCTATTACTTATAAACTCAATTTTGTGTATTATACATAGTTCTGATCAAAACTATTTTGCAAACCATCAAAATCTCCTCAAAATCCTTTTCAAATTTCAGTTTTTGACCTGAGGCGGTCGACCGGCCGGTCGACCGACTCTGTTTCAGGTCAGATCGGTCGACCGACCGGTCGACCAGGATTCTGACTGTTGGGTGCGTGCATGTGTGCACGTTTCCCGGTCAACCGGGCGGTCGACCGAACCCCATTTCGGTCGACCGACCTTCGGCCGACTGAAAGACAGTCTCTCTGTTTATTGCGGTCGACCGGGCGGTCGACCGTGGGCCTGCAACGGCTCTATTATTTGAAAACCCGGTCGACCGAGGCTGTGTTTCAGCCTTAATGGCTATTTTTTAAAACACGTTTTAAATGGTCCTTTTTGTCTCTAAACGAGTTTAGGGGCTGGTTTTTGGGTCAAATACTTCCTAATTACCTATTGTATTAGTTTACCCTTTAATCCCTATCTCTATCCTATAAATAGGGGTGATTAGGGTTATCGGATTAACAACAATCATTTTTGCAAAAAAATATTCAAAGTTTAAAGGCTTTCAAAAGAGTTTTGTTCTTGGTTTTTGTGCTGAAAAATCTCTCTCATTTCTGAAGTTTTTCTTTCAAAACTCTTCAAAATTCATTTTCTTTTTCCACTTATAATACTAGAGCTTCAATCCTACTCATTGTTCTACAGGGCTTTTGTAAGGGAAAAGGATTTTTCAAAAGAGAGTTTGTGGTCTTTTGATCACCAAGAGAATACTTGTACTTGAGATTATGGAGTTGGGTACTCCGGTGTGATTGTAACTCTTTGTGAAGTTATAGTGGTTAGAAATCCTTCTGGGTGAAGGCGGGGACGTAGAGCTGGGTGCTCGAACCTCGAAAAAATTCTCGGTGTTTGCGTTTGGTTTACTTGCTTTAATTCCTTACTCTTTTATTCATTGCTTCATTTACTTACTCTACATATTCATTGCAACATTGTACTTGCTCTACATATTCATTGCAACATTGTACTTGCTCTACATATTCATTGCTATATACACTTGTTTCATATTCATATTGTCGATCTATTACTCATACAACAAGATTGCAATACGCACCTCAAACTCTTATCTAGAGGAATCACGAGGAAGAAGTTCAGAGCCCTTCACGGGGTATTCGGCTTCTAGTCTTGTTTTGGGTGATCGTTGCATCACAATTTTTAATTTGTGTATTGATTAGCATTATCACCTATTCACCCCTCCTCTAGGTGATTTCAATAGCATAGGACAACACGTGGGTGATTTGATCACTTTTTGTGTTATATTCTTGTCTATATTGCACGCTTGCACGAATTGAAATTAAGGGTAAAACCCATACAAGATAAGGTGGGATTTCATCACCCTTCCTTAGCCCAAAAATTACCTCCCCACTAACACAACCCAAGCCCTAATAAATATTTATAGACGTTGGCCCCTAGGGACATCTTGGACTTATTAAGAGATTAACTGAGGGTGAAACTTATTTTGAATCTTACTCTTGTAAAATCGGTGTCTAAGATTGGGGATTAAGAGGTTACGCCTTGAAGATATCGTGGTTTGGCGTAATTAAGGCCCATTGCTTACGTACGGATATCTCCCACCATATTTTGTCCCTACCTGGCCCATTAGTTTGTGGTCTGATTCATACAACAACCTCCCCCAAGTAATCGACCAGTTAGGAGCCGTCTAGATCTAGGTCAACCTTAATATAGGTTTGGTTTTGATTTTTTCTTTTCTTTTTGTTTGTTGTTTGCTTTTTTCTTTTTTGTTTATGATTGTTTGTGAAATGGAATTCAATAATAACAATTCTTTCAATCCTAATATGAATCCATATTTCACACCGACCCCATTTAATTCGGATAATCCCAACTCATCTTTTTACAATATGAACCAACCAACTACACCGGGTTGGACTTATCCAAATCAATACAACCCATATCCCCAATCTTCTAACCATAATTTTTAGAATAATTTTCATTCTTCACACAGTCAATGGGGATTCACCTCCCCGAGTCAAATTTTCTACCACCTTGTCCATAATTTTCACAATTTTCACACTCTCCATTTCCCAATTTTGAAAAAAATCTGAGTTCGAAAAAAATATAGAAGCCATGCAAGCCATTCTTGAGTCCCAACAAAAGAAGCACAACTCCCTAATTCTATAATATTTCCAAGATTCATACTCATTTTTACCTATTCAAAATGACCAACCATCTACCTTGAAAACGAGTATGGAGTGCTTTCGTGAGTCTGAGCTTCAATCTCAAAATATATTGGACTCAAAATCTTCACTATCTTTCTAAAATCAAGATTCTTATACACCTTTTCTGGAGCATCCACTTGAAGAAATATCAAGTCTAAAAAAAAGTATAGAAATCTTACAGGAGTTCGCATTACAATTTCAAAAATCTTCTCTCAGTCTATTGATAGGTTGGAAACACAATTAAGTCAATTGGTCAACATTTATAGGAAAGAAGAAACTCTCTCTTATCAACCTTTGACCAATCCAAATATCTCTAACTCTATCAATTTGACCCATGACTCTTGTTGTTTTGGAAACCAAGATTCCTACACTCCCATTTTAGAGTATCCACTTAAAAAAATATCACATCTAGAAAGAGTATAGAAGTCTTGCAAGAGTCCGCACTACAATTTCAAAAATCTTCTACCCAGTCTATCAATAAGTTGGAAACACATTGAGTCAATTGATTAGCATTTATAGCAATGAGGAAACTCTATCTTATCAACTTTTGACCAATTCATCTATCTCTAACTCTATTGATCTGACCCAAGACTCTTGTCATTTTAGAAACCAAGATTCAATTTCAGTCCACCCATCTGAACTTGACCAAACCTCAAATGTTGAAAATCCCATTGACATTTTGGTAAGTTATCATTTTCCTGAGATTGAACTTCAATATGAATATGATCCTGAACCTCAACTTGGTAATTTAATTTCACTGTCAGATTCCATAATGACTGAGGTGTTTTTACCTGATTTTAGGATTTTTCCCGAGTCACCATTGAATCCCGTGCCAATCCATCGTGAAATTAAATCTCCAATCTTTTATGATCAACAAATTGAACTTGACCAATTTCATACTTTTGACTGTCCCATTGAGATAGTGGCAAGTTCTCATTTTTATGAAATTGAGCTCAGACAAGAATGTGACTTTGATCCTCAAATTTGTGATCCAATTCAAATTCCTGAATCAATATTGACTTCAGTTTTGTTACCCAAATTGAGCACATTTTAGAGTCAGTTTTGGTTCCCATACCTATCATTCTTGAACTTGAATCTCCAATTTCAGATAGTCACATTCCGTTGTGGGGAAATGAATGTGGACTAGAATTTCAACTTTTTGATTCGGAACGCTTCCTGAATCAATTTTGACTCCTGAACCTTTACTTGACTTAAGTCAAATTCCTGAGTCAGCATTAGTTCCTGCACTTCCTGAATCTAAATCAATCACTCTATCTTTTCATACTCCATTTTGGGACAAAGGTGATGAAAATAATGACTCTGAAATTATTTTGAAAATTTAGAAATTAGATCGGGTAAAATTTTTAATAAAAATCATAAATATATACATCATTTTAGTGGGTTGTATTTTAGAGGTCTCTGGTGGGTTCCTCCGGACTCCACGTAAATTGGATTGGGCCGCATTTCATGGATCAATCAGACCACCACCGGAACCACCACCTTGAGGTGATTTTTCCTTCCCTCTCTATTTGTTTCAGGCATACATACATCACGATGCATTGAGGACAATGCATGAGATAAGTGTGGGGGAGGGTTTACTAATATAGAGTTTTTAGATTTTCTTTATTTTTCACTTCTTCTTAAAATTCTTCTTTTATATAGGAATTTTTTCCCTTTCTTTAAAAAAACTTTTTGAAACAAGAGACAATATTTCGATCTATTTTAAGAGAATTAAGATGACCTTAGAAATTAAGAAAACCTTAATTATGACATCTTAAACCTAGTTGAAATAATAGATCTTATTTAAAATTATAGGTTAAGTATAAAAGACTGGGGAGATAATTTTATCTTGAATTTCTTGCCTTAGATAATTTGCACTTTACACAAACACAATTTTTGGGATGGAAACAAAGACCTAAAATGCCATAAGGAAAAAATAAATAAAAAAAAAAATATATACGAAGAAAAAAAATTACTTATTAAGCTGGATAATTATGCCTCAAGAAGCATGATTATTCACGCCTAACGGTGGTCAAAAGAAACAAATAATCCTCCTTAGTTTTGTGGCCTTGTTTACTCGAGTCCTTAAACTCGAGGGATGTTTTCTCATCTGGTGCCCTAAGACCATCTGGTTTGGGAGTCATCGGTTAAAGGCTCGCTACATGGGTGAACTAGAAAGGCTAAAGAAGCTAAGGGAAGGAAAAAAAGAAAAAAGAAAAATATATATAAATATAAATAAATAGCTTGATGGTTACAGTTGAAATCCCAGAAATCTTCACTATGACAAAGTGCATATTATCTAGGTTTTATGAAGGATAAAATATTCAATCCAATTTTGAATTCTTACCTTAATTGAAGACAAGATCTTGCATATAAGCTACGTTTAAGGGAGAATATTTTTGGTGAACTTATGATCTTAGATCGCTTATATTTTTGTAAAAATAATTCGTAAACTTGTCTCTCTTTCAAAATGTGTTTTCAAAATACTAACATTTGTCTTCTTTCTTTATGCATTTTGTGGGTGCAATCCGCTGAAAACCCTCAGGAGACAAAGCTCCTTCTCTATGGGTAACCTAGAGGTTTAATAGTACAATCGCGTCACCTGCGAAAGTGGTGTAATAATATTTGTAGTATAGTTTTTCTTTCCTTGTTTTGCTCGGGACGAGCAAAAGATAAGTGTGGGGGTATGATTAGTCTACAGTTCTGCATTATTATATCGCATTTTCCTACTGATTTATGAATAAAATGTCGGTTTATACCGTGTTTTAGTCTCTCTTGTAGATAATCAAGACAAGGAGGGCAAAAGGGTAATAAGAGCTTAATTAAACCCATTTTTGGGTAATTAAATCCAAATTTGTTGGAGACCAAGCAAGGGAACTTCTAAAAGATGTATTGAACCTAAACCCTTGGCACGTCAGACGAAGATCCGGACAAATATACCCGAATCGGAGCATATCTAGAAGGTCCCCGAAGCGCCGCGCATCTCCGCACCAAAACCAGGGACCTAGGTCCCTGGTATTGTCGTGTTTTCGCTGCAATCTGGTGGGGCTACGCATCGATCTTCAACGCGTGCCCCGTCTCGTCTTCTGGAACCTTTTTTTGCCTATAAAAGGGCAGGGGTTGGCCAAAACGCAAGGAGATTTGGATTTAGGCTAGGCTTTCTCTCTTTTGTTGTAGATTAGGATTTTCTTTCTTTTTTATTTTGTATTTCCATTTTGTTTTTAGATCTTGTAGTAGGACTGAGAGATTCAGAGAGAGATAGAGAGATTTGATGTAATAGATGGTGACAATCTATGTAAAGGTGTCTTCTTTCTTCTCTAATGTAATCTTCTCCATCTTCTACATGATTCTTAGCTAATCTTTCTTCTCATGGCAATCTAACTACTAACCACTAACCATCTAACCACTTACTTGATAATTCACATGAATCTAATAGCCTCTACAAGGCCTTGCTCTTGCAAGAGCCATTGATGGCTCATGATGATGGATTCTAACATTCTAACATTTCTAACACCTAACCCACTAACTTGCTAACGTGCAATGTCTTCTTTATTTCATACTCACCTCTACCTGGTTTTGATGATTTAATAGTAGCTTGCAACTTATTATGTGGTATGGATGTATTGTTTGAATGTAGAAGAACAATCTTATGGGTCATGCTCTGTGTCGTCTCTTGAAGCCAAGGATTAGTGATGGCCAAGGATCCATATGAGGCAACTATCACTAAGATGTTAGAATGGTTAGTAGAGCAATTAGTAGTTAGTACCCATGAGTTTTCTTTCATAATTTTCATCATTCCTTTTATCTTGTTTTAAAAATCAATTTCAAAAACATTTTATCATTTTCTTATCAATGTTTTCACCACCTTCTTAGTTCATCTTTGTTTCATCTTCTTTTCTATTTTGTTTTCCAACCAACCCACTTCTCTTTGTTTTCACATTGTCGTTTCATCGCCTTCTCCACCTATCACTTCAATATTTCTTTTCTTTTCTCTTTTTCTCATTCTTTAAACAAAGAAGACTTGTTAACAACTGACGTAAATAAAAATTGTTAATGCTTCTATCGCTTCCCATTCCTGTGGATTCGACCCGTTGAGCCAATGCTAAAACGGAAGTATCGAGGGAACATTAGCACATACAAGATTTTGCACTGATTTACAAAACACACGTATTCGAGTGCTGGTTCCGTCCCGATCACCAGTCCTAATATTATGAATAAGACTGGAACAATCGCCACTACTCTTCGCAGAGTCAATGGGGACACAATTCTCCAAGTCATATTGTCAACCACCATTCCAACATTCAGCTTCAAATTTTTCTAGTCATGATCAACCCATAGAAGAAAAATCTGAGGTGACTAAGAGTATAGAAGCTATGATTGAGTCTCAAGAACAAAAACTGAAAATAATGGACTCACAATTCCCACAAAACTTCCAAATCCAATATTCTTACTCCATTTTCCAAGTCCCACCACAAGAAGAAGAACCTACGGACTTAGATAGGAGTATGAAAAACCTGATTCAGTCTGAAAATAATTTTTCCAATATCTCAATAGGCTAGAAGTACAAATGAGTCGTCTGATCAACATAGTGAAAGATAGAATGAGGGAACTCTACCTAACACATGTTCGACCATTCCCAATTGCCCTAGCCATATTGATGAAAACTAAGAATCACGGTGTCTTGGAGACTTTGGCCAAGATTCAATTTCACCACCCAAACTTGAACTTGACCATATCAACCCATTGATAAATTGGCAAGTTTTTATTTCTATGAAATTAAACATGAACATAAATGTAACCCCGACCCACAACTTTGTGATTCAATTTCAATTTTTGAATCTATGTTGACTCCGGCATCCTTACCCAAGTTGGACCCATTTCACAAGCCAACATTGATTCCTGTATTCATAAACTTTAAATTGAACTTCCACTTTTGGATAGTCACATTTCATTGATGGGAAAAGAATGTGAAATTAAAGTCTTTGATTTGGACTCAACTCTTGAACCAAAATCGACTCGCGAACCCAAAGTTGATTTATCCAAGTTATTAATGGTTCCTGAACCTATCACTCTTGAACCCAACCATTTTACCAAGTCACAGTCTTTTGTTGGACATAGGTATAGATCATAATGACTCTGTGATGATTTTTCAAGACTGGTCATGTAAAGGGAATAAGTTCATGATAGGATCTTCCAAGATCCAATTCATATTGGAGATTATAATTATATAAATAGAAAAAAGGTTAATAAAGGTAAGTTTTGTGAACCATCACATTATCTTATTTGGGTGGCAACGATTGGCCCAATCCGACCACCACCGGAACCACCACTTGAGGTAACATTTTCCTTCCTTTTCTTCTTTTTCATGCATCTATGCATTCACTCATAAATTGAGGACAATGCATGAGATAAGTGTGGGGGAGGCTTCTAACATAAAACTAGATTTTCTTTTTATTTAAAAAAATTAACATTTTCTTTGCTTTTAAAATTTTTTTGAAAAGAGAACAATATTTTTACCTATTTTTTTTAAGAAATTGAGTTAATTTTAAGGAATAGGAGAATCATAATTAGGATTTCTTATACTTGGTCAAAATAAGATTATTTGTTTGATTTCTAGGGTTAAGAAGAAAATTTGAAAAAGTAATTTAGTCTTAATCTTTACCTTATAAAATATGCATAATGTATACACTTATACACTTAGGGTTCAAAAATAAAGATTCTTATGACTTATAAAAAAGAAATATATATATATATACATATAGAAAATAAATAAATCTAATTATTAATTAGTTAGGTGTTTTGACCTAAGCAAGCCTTGGTATTTATGTAAAAGATGATAATATAAGTTTGAAAAAACATATATATATCAAAAATCTTCTGATTAAGTTGGGTACTTGTGCCTCATAAAGCATAAGCATACACATCTAAAAGTGGTCCATATAATAAATAAAACCCTTAGTTTTATGGCCTTGTTTGCTCGAGTCCTTAAGTCCTTGGGGTATTTTGTCGCCCGGTGCCCTAAGACCGTCTGGTCCGGGAGTCACCGACTAAAGGCTCGTTACATGGGCAGATTAGAGAGCCTAATAGAAATAAAGAATAATACCACTAAAAATATAAAAAATAAGGTATAAGAGTTAGAGTAAAAGAACCCTTAGTCAAAATTTCACGGTCACGAAGGTGCATATGACTTAGGGTAAAGTAATAGAGTAGATGAGATATATAGTTTGACTCCTTAACTTTATTGATAACAAGTTTTTGAATAGAGATTGAGTTTAAAATTAAAATTTTGATTTTTCTATAACTTATAGATTACTTAAACTCTTACAATAACACTTCAAATATTTTCTCTCCTTTTCAAAATGCTTTTCGAAAATACTAACACTTTGTTTCTCTTTCTTTATAGATTTTGTGGGCGTAATCCACTGAAAATCTTCACAAGACAAAACTCATCCTCTAGAAGCAACCTAGAGGTTTAACGGCTTGTTGCACATGCTAAGTGCAACGGTGATTCTTCCAAAAGTGACTTACACTAAGTTAGCTTTGTTTCACTTTTTATTTGTTTGCTCGAGGACGAGCAAAGGATAGGTGTATGGGTGTGATCGATCACTGATATTGCATATTTATCATCATATTCTCATATTTATTATTTAATAAACTCTACTTTAATTATCTTTTTTGTCTAATTATTTGCAAGGCCTTTACTGAAGGAAAAGGAAGAGAAAACGAGCTCAAAAGCCCACTAAAGTTCATATTAAATCAGAATCAAATATTAGGGTAATTGTTAGTTGAAGATCAAAGCAAATCAGAGAGATAACACCAAATGAAAGCCAGTTAAATTCAGATTTTGATGGATCCATTTTGGTTTGCTGAAAATCAACAGTGATATAGATGAATTCAGAGCCCAGACTGAAAATCTATCAGGAAATAAAGGATGTTCGAGAGATCAAGGCTCGTGCACCCTAGATGTGGCCATCTGGCCATATCCAGGCTGTGAAAATGCCACAAATGTCATATTTTCACCGCTTTACAATTGAGATACGGGGAGCGATTGCTCCCCTTATCTTTAGACGCTCCCCCCTTTCCATTTTTGCTATAAATACTTGCAAATTTTGAGGCCAGAGAGAATGATTTAGCAGAGAGCATAGGCTAGGCTGTACTTTAGTCTGTATCTTAGGCTTTTACTTTTTATTTGTGTTATTTTTTGTTTTATTTATGCAACTAAGAGGAGAAGATAGTTTCATGGAGGAATGAGAGTGAAGTTTGTACTGAATGTGACACCAGTGTAAGTAAGTCTTATTTTCTTTCATTATTATTTGAGTTGAATCAAAGTTTCCTTTTTTACTTTACTCTTGTTTTTCTTCTACTTCCCTCTTCTATGTTTGTAAATCCAAATGACTCCGATAGCCTTGAATTTGCCTTGCCCTTACAAGTGTCGTTGATGGCTTATGGTGATAGACAACCATTTCTATGTTAGTACAGTTTGCTCCTTCATTTCGTAGTTTAGAACAAAAATAGGGAAGGTCCTATATGTCATGCTTCAATCGCCTTCAAACTAAGTTACATCGTTAATATGGATCAAAGGTAAGCAAGCGCCGAAGAGCTAAGTATTTTATTTAGCTTTTCTTTATTCTCATTTTTAGGTTTAGAAAATAATTTTAAAAATACAAACTCTTTTCTATTTCACTTTCTTTGTATAAACTCATTTTTATTTTCTCTACCTTTTCAATCTACCACTTTCTTTTTAACTTAATAATAAACTTTATTTTTCTTTTATTTACAAGAACAAAAGAAAAACTTTAACATCTTTAGTAAACTAAAAGAGAACTTATAACACGCTTCCATCGCAAGTCCCCCCTTGTGGATCACGACCTGCATAGCCACTTGCTATCGTGGTAGAATTGAGTACCTTGCACTATTTATTCTTAAGTTTTGAAATTCTATATTTTCTGTGTGCAGGTAAAACCTCAATTAGTTACTGACAACTGGGGGTCCATTTGTCCTTAGGGCATAGTCTAGATCTATGAACCTAAGAACGATCTTTTACGTAGTCTTGCCACTTTTAAAAGTTTGTACCATTCAATTTAGACTACATAAATATACAATTTCTCATTAATATAACATAAACATTGCATTCAACAAATACTATAATAGTCATAAAAATTGAATTTCAAAAAATGCAACCAGTCTGACCAATAGAGCTGCCAGTCAAACTTTCCGAATAAGTTATGTCTCTTTATGCTAACAATGCATTGGCCCAATACAGATACCTTGAAGTCTAGGTCTAATGTAAGAGAACAGTCTTTCTTTGGGCCGGTTGCTCTTTTATAGGATTAGTCTCAAAGTTTAAGTTATCTATGCAGACCATATAATATATGTATTGACCCGATCATAATGACAACTTTCTTTTGGGCTGATTTTCACATGCATGGGCCACACAAATCTACACATTTGAATTCTTGTTTCGACATCAGACTACTTAATGAGAATAATGCAATATGGGCCTACAGTTGTGGATACCTTCCTTTGGGCCGACTGATTAAAAAAATGAAAGTGATAAGAATTACCGTGTAGCTTTGGGCTAACGGGTCGTGTCCACGAGAAGGAATACGATAGAAGCTTTTCGGTGTTTTTGTTTAGTAACAAAGAATGGAGTTAGTGTCTTTCTTTTTTTTTTATAAATTGAAAAAGAGAATGGAGAGAAGGGAAATGATTAAAAGAAAATTTACAAACTTAGAGAAGATTTTAGAAAAGGTGATTTTGAAAAGCTTGAAGAGTGATTTGTTGTTTTTTATATAGAAAGAAGATCTGGGCTCACTACTCATGATGTGTTCTTCGCTTAAAATTCTTAGTGCCTTAACTTGATCATAGGCAAGAATTAAGCTTGAATTTAGAAAGTTTTAAGCAAAGCAAATAAGATAGTTTGAAAAAGTTAGCTCTTTTATTTAAGAAACCATCTTGAATTGAATGTTAAATCATCAAGTATTTCAAGCATAGAATAAAAATAAGTTTAAGAGATGTTTTAAAAGAAGTAGAAGTTTAAAAATTCAAACACATCCTCATGTGCCTTCAAGAACACTTTCAAAGAAGAAAGGCTTAGTTTAGGCATGCATATGATTCCATTGGGTCTTTACATAAAAATCATTCAAAAAGAAGAGAGATCGAAGAGAGGAACAATAGTGAGCCCAGAAAATGAATTTAGCTACTCATGGAAGATAAAAAAACAATATATGTAAATAAAGCAAGACATATCCGTGAATTGGAGTGGAAGAAGAGAAAGTTTGATCCTTTTATTGATGTCGCTTCGATCTTCAGATTACCATCACTCTATTCCTCTCTCTCACTGGTATTTGAACTAAACTACAAATTATAAAATAGAAATACAACTTCTATACTATCTAACAATGTGCCTAAGCCTTAAAAACAAAGAGAAAAACTTAAACTAATTTTCGATCCCTTTTTCTCTGAAAAATACAGTATTTATAGGAAAAAACCAAATGGGGGAGGTCGTACAAAGATGGGGGAGCAAACGCTCC
>JAVJIF010014502.1:0-92215 GCA_038442645.1 Agave tequilana | reverse complement strand
TTCTATGTTCCTTCCTTGATATGCAATATGCCTTCTTCCTTCATGAAACCTAGAAGTTGTTGCAATAGCTAAGCAATGGCCTCCAAATATGGTACTAACCTGAAACTTATCTTAAACAAACTCATTAGTACCAAATAGCACTAATTTGGTTTGTCATCATCAAAACTCAATAAATGGAGTGTAACTTTTTGAGCCAACAAACATGACACTCCTCAAACAGGTAATTGAGAGAATGGCAGTAGGTACAACCCGGATTTATTACTGGTGCAGGGTTGACCTGGTTCACTGGATTTGGTTCCCTAGCCTCGAGTAGTTCTAGCCTCTTCATCAATTGTGTTATTTTTGCCTCAGCAGCTGTAGAGGATTCAATTAAATGGATACCAGTTCTGGAAGTGGTGGGGTTAGTTTTCTCGGGGCAAGACTCCTACTGAATGGTTTTTTCTGCTAAAGCTTCAAAGAGATCCAACCCTGATTCTCATCTTTCTTCAAAAATTTTCCTTGACACATAGTCTCAAGGAGCGTCTTAGTTTGGTAGTCTAGTCCGTCATAGAGAATTTGACACTGCCGCCACTTTTCTATTCTGTAATGAGGACAATGAGCTAGTAAATCCTTAAACTGTTCAAAATACTTTCAGAATGGCTCATTTGGTTCCTACTTAAACTGCATTATGTTTTTTCTGATGAGGGCCATTTTATGAATGGGATAGAACTTCTTAAGAAAGAATTTGACAAAATCATCTCATGACGAGATAGAACTAGCAGGCAGATTATATAGCCACTTCTTGGCTATGTCCTTAAGCGCGAAGGGAATGAACCTCAATCTAACAGTGTCTTTTCCCATTTGGGGAATTCTCATCATCAAACACACTTCTTCAAACTCACGAATGAAGAAATATGCGTCCTCGGATTCTAGGCCATTAAACCTAGGGAGTGTGTTTATGAACTGAGGGTTTAGCTCAAAATTGTTTTCATTTGCCTTAGGTAGAAGAATGCATGAAAGAAGTGAAGTGCAAATTGGGTAGAACTTGTCTTGGAGAGAAGTTGGTTCGCCATGATTGGGATTGTATCAGGAAGTGGTGCAAGTGTAGAAGTCTTAACAAGTCTTGATGAAATAGGATCTCGATACTACTCTTGCATGCACAATCACAGACAACGTTCACCAAACAAACAAGTGAAAAAAGGAAAAATAACAAACAAAAATAAAGAAAAACAATCACAAGCTATCTAGGATCCCTGGACCTAGACGACTCCTAACTAGTCGATGAACCGAAGAAGGTTGTTGCTCGAATCAGACCACAACTAATCAACCAGGTAGGGACAAAATACGGTGGGAGGTATCCGCGTAAGCAACGGGTCTTAATTACGCCAAACCACGGTATCTTTGAGGCTTAACTTTTAATCCCCAACCTTAGGCACTGATTTGACTGGAGTATGAATCAAAAACAATTTCTAACCACGACTAATCTCTTATTAAGTCCGGATGTCCCTAGGGGCCAACGTCTATCAATTTTCATTTAAAACCTTAGAATTGTGAGTGCTTGGAATGTTGTTTTTGGGCCAAGAAAGGGTGATTAAATCTCCACCTTATCTTGTTATTAGGGTGGTGTCCTTAAAATCAATTTGTGCAAGTGTACAATATACGCAAACAAGATTCACTCAAAGCGATTAAATCAATCAAGAGATGAGTCCTATTCTATCTGCTTTGCGAACGTACCTTAATCCAGCACTCTTCAACAGTAAAGTAAATGAATTGAAAAGACACGTGCCTAAAATGCAAACGTCTAATCAATTTTTAAACTTTTCAACAAATGTTTTGTTGTTGGTTTATTAGCAGGCTCCTGGTAATGGCAAACAAGAAATAAATTTGCAGCAAGCTATATTTTTGCAAAGCAAATAGCCCTGCAAAACAAATTGTGAGTAGTGAACTCTTCTTACTGCGGATCCACGGCCAGAACTGAGAAAACGCGACAATTCAGAGGGTACTTGGTCTCTGCTTTCTAGAGCAGAGGCCTAATACCACTTATATGTTATTACAATTCTTGTTTTCCTGTTCCCTCAACCTGTAACTTGCAACAGAGAAGAAAAAATTCGTTTTAGTTCCAAAAACTCAATAAAAAACGTTGCCCTCCCCAGCAACCGACGCCAAAAATTTGTTCGGAAAGAGGAATTGAATTAAGTAAGAGTTCAGAGTAAACCGTTTATGTCCGTATGCTGATGATCAAACTCTAAATATGTATGAAGTTTTACTTTACTCCTTCAAATCATAGTTCGTAGCACAAGTTATAACGGGTCGTATCCGCAGGGAGGGCTAGCGATGGAAGCGTTCATGATTTTTATGTTGAAGTTTTTGAGAAGAAAAACGAAGATTCTTCTTTGTTTTAAAAATAAAAAGCAAAACAAAGTAAAAAGAGAGTGAAAAATCTTTGCAAAGTTTTTAAGAAAAGGAAAACGGAATGAAAAACGGTGATGTGTAAAAAAAGAAAGTTTTAGAAAAGGGTTTTAAAATTCGATAGAGAGAAAGTCATGACTAACTAACATTCTACACTACTAACTTACTAAGCTCGTTGGGTGATTCATGCCTCATGTAGATTCATTGGCAATAGTACACTTGCTTTATCAAATCGATATGTTGTCTAAAATTAAGGATGTGTTCTCATTTAGGCTTGACTAGGTGACCTCCTTGGATCATCGACTCCCAATAGATTCTCAATAATGGAATATAAGTATTCACACTTAGGTATGCTAAGTAAGAATGTAAGATTCATTAGTCCATCAAAGTTATAACAAGCTAGCATGAATAAGAAACTTGTACAATAGGTGTTAGCATACTAAGGCACTTGTTCAAGAGACAAGGCTCTAAATGAGGCACACATGAATCATATGGAGGTGATACAAATCACTAGAATTAAAACACTATCCATCTTCATTGGGAATAAAAAGACTTGTTAATTACAAGACTAGAAATAAAAACATCAATGATTCATATGAGTTAGCAATCACCGAAGAGTTAGTAGTTAGTAGTGTTAGAAGTTAATTAATCAAGTTAATAGATAGTTAGCCATAGAAAAGAAAAACAAGTAAGAAGACATGGTAGAAAACAAGTGAAAGAAAGTAAAGAACTTAGAAAGCAAATGCAATAGAACAAGAAAGATTTGAGGAAGGAAAGCTTGAGCCTTTGTATTGAGTTGTCACTTCTTCAATTACAGTGATCTCTCTCACCCTCACTCTCTCTTTTCTGGATCTAGAAGGAGAAAATGAAAATTACACAAGAAGACTAAAGAGAACTTAAAGAAATCCTTACTATTTGTCTAAACAAAAATGCTATTCTCTTCTCTTTTTCTACAGAGGCCCTGGGGGTCGATTTATAGGCTTCAGGAGAAGACCTTATCCCATAATAGCTGTAGGATCAATTGCTTGATCAACGGCCAAGGAAGTGCCGCGGATCCGCGGCCAGGGCTGCGTTTTCGCGGCAGCATCTTGGCCGTTGCGTCAACGATTTCTCTGACATTCCGTTACGCTGCGTGTGCCCAGCTGGAGCTTCTAGAAGTTGGAAAATATGCCTTGGTGCATTTCAGAATTGAGCTTCCTTGTTATGGCTCCTAAAAACTCCTTAAATTACTTAAAAATCTCAAGATTTGGGCCTTCTTCTCCATTAAAGAATGGACCTAAAAAATAAGAGAGAAAAGCAATAAAAATCCTATTTTATTAACATAAAGCATGATAAGGTGGTATAAAATGATGCAAAATGAACTCCAATCACCTACGTCCTCGGGGTAAGGGAGAGAGAGATTTTATTGATTCAACAATCAATACAAGCAAATACAGAGGGATACTTCATGGTCTTCCTTAGATACAATACATGAGGGCTCTAGCTCTTATTTATAGCCACAGAGTCCAAGGGTTTCCTGATTGGATTCGACTCCACAATAGAAAAGGAGTCTGAATTCAGAAAGGATAGCAGAATTCGTCTGTCGGTCGACTGGCCGGTCGACCAGAGTCAACCGAGATATGGCTCATGTCAGTCGGTCGATCGGGTGATCGACCGCTCTCATGCCACGGTCGATTGGGCGGTCGATCGGGCTTTACTTGTGCAAGCCGTGCACATCGGTCGACTGCCCAGTCGATCGAGCTCTGTCACTGGTCGACCGGGCGGTCGATCGGGATTCATCCAAGCCTGCTTCAAAGTTATTTTTGCTCCCTTTATTTTCTGATCTCTGTGCTATCTCCTCTATCTCCTCTACATAGACATCCCAATGTTTGATGATCATATGGATTTTCTTGGTCAATCCGATCCTTAAATTTTTTCTTGATTGGCTACACAACATAGATAGGTATTTCACACAGTATCCATTTTCTGAATCTGAGAAAGTCAGTTTTGCTATCACGAAACTGATTGGATAAGCTAGCCGATAATGGGCCGATTTAAAGTCAACGAGAGCATCTCGTGGTCAAGAATCAATAAACACTTGGTCTTATATAAAGGATGAACTCGAGGGTAAATATGTGCCACCATATTACTACAAACATCTCTTGACAGATGGCGCAAAATATTTCAAGGCAACAAGTCTGGTAAGGAATATGTTAACGAATTTGACGAATTTCTCAATCGTTATAATATTCTACGCATACAGAGTGATGTCCAAATCTTTTTCCCACTTGTGCGTTGGACTGAAAATAAACCTAAAACATGAGCTTTGTAAACATGGAGTCGCTGATCTTAATGGGCTTACACTTTAGTTCAAGACTTAGATATTCTCAAGTTGAGTCATATATTTAGGAGTCGGGATCATTGAATCTCAGCATTCAAATTCATCTTGTGATATTACTAGTTTTAAATAATTTCCTACTAATGATCACATTTTTGTTGAAATGTTACAAAATTCAGATTTATCACTGATATAGCACACATCACACGTTCCATCGTTTCGCATCAACTTGATATCGGAGTGTGATTAGAAAAAAGTAATGAGTGATGAAAATTAAAATCGTAATACAAGTTTTTTGTGAAAAGATTCCCGATGTGAAGTCGGTACAATTTTATTTGAATTATTCATTGTTTCTTTCTTTTCATCTCTTTTGTCAAATAATGTCATTCATTTCTTTTTTCACAAATTTCAAAAAAAAAATACAAAATCTTTACTGTTCAATCTCATTCCTTCTCCGTTCCAACCCAAACCCACCACCTCAGTCTCCACCATATTTCTTATCCTTATCTCAAATCTTATCCTCTCAACATCTCAACCTCAGTTCAATCTCTGCCATAAAAAAAAGAGATAAAAGAAAAAAGAATTCAAAACAAATTACAAAAACTATACTTTATTTCTCCTCCATTTGTTTCCCACACACAACAGTAAAACCCATTACCATCTTCCTTAGTCCGATGCCAACGCGCAACCAACTTCCCTCTTCTTCCTCTCGTCTTCCTCAGCCAGCAATGTCCTCCTGCGATTGTTCCTCATCGGCCTGAGTTCCCCGACGACCTCATTATCTCCTAAGACTTGTTTCCTCTTCATGGCCAGTGTATCCTTGCGCAAGCCCTCAATGATCCCTGCTTGTTGCCGCTGTGGTGCAAGCAGTCTTTTTTCTTCCCCAACTTCATTTGTTGCGGTCAATAACAGTGTTTCCACCGCGTGTTTCCATAGTGTCATCGACAACACACTTCTCCGGCTCTGTGATCTCCTCTTCCGCTTCATGTGTTTCTCTGCCCTGTTAATGTAGTACACAACAAGGCTGATCCCTCTTCTCTCATTATTGTTATGCGGAACAAGACAATCTCCTCGCCCTTCAGTTGCTGCTCAGAATAGCCCTGACAAAAGGCTTTCCCATTGCAGTCTAGCAACATCGTCAACATCCCTGCAGCAACAGAAACAAACATCAGCTCCAAATCAACATTGAGCAACGACAACAGCAGACAATGTGTACAGGGCATCAGTTCAATAAGAAGACAACAGTGAATAAACACATCAACAAGTCCAGCACTCCAAGATCTAATCTCAAATTGGGGACATCATCACCACCTCATGGATACTCGGTGGCATCGAGTTCTTCTCACTCGGCGGGAATGATAGGAACATCAATCCAACTTTATTTTGTTTTTGAGTCCGAGTCTGTAATTTTTATTTTATTGAGTTGATGAATTTTTTATTTAGTAATCTTGTTTTTCCTCTTTTTAGTCACACATCCACTAAGCAGAGAAAAGTCAAAGAGTTGCAGGCCTAAGGCTTCATTGCTCTCAATAAAAATATACTATAATTTTTAAAAATTGTTGTGAGATTTTTTTCCTTGAGAGGCATACCGCCCATGACAAGGTATGAAATCCTAACTATGAAGTCAAGATCGAGCCTGAGGAGTGAAGTGACGTAAGGTCAAGATCAAGGAGCGTGAGACGTGAAGGAAGCGGTGTGAGATCCAGGAAGGTGAAAGACCTTTTCATTTATCCATTAGATAATCTTTATTTATTTCTTTCAACTCTCATCTTTTTTTAAAATTCATAGACCTTCCTCTTTTGTTTCACTTTAATTATGCCCTATGTTTTTTAACCCAAGTGATCAAAATTCTATTTAACTAATTTTTCTTTTGGTCCCCCGCTGCTATCAAACCGGTTGGCCTAGGTCGATTAGAGCACAATTCTCCCCTCGGTCACCGATTTGAAAACCGCCCCGCGGATATTTCTTCTCCCCCCGTGTGGCCCCAGTCAGTCCCCGGGTTTGCTCCCTGATGGTCGTCGGTGAGCCCCGTCGGTGGTTGAGTTAATTAGACCCAAAAAAATGTCTTTTGTAATTAAGGGGTTTTGGTCTTATCTGAAAATTATTGAAATTAGTTGGTTTGACCAACAGTAACACGAGTGCACACATGCCCACATGTGTCGTTATCTATTTCTATACCTTCCAATTATTCCACATCTCCATCCTAGTCACATCCTGGACCCACCCGCTTTGCTGGTGTGGGGTTAAGAGACTCCACTTTCCTCACACTTTCAGAGCAAGTAACTCCTGAGCAAAATCCAAGCCTCCTACGTGGCAAATATATCTCTAAAAGTTCCCTGTCCCCTCGCCGACTTATAACACCACTCCTCTTATTTCATTAACCCACAATCCTCCATGCATCTCAAAGGGGTGCATTTGTACAAAGGCAAGAGCGGCTATATAAAAAGTGTCATGAGGTCAATTAAACATTTGGAACCTTCACAGCAAGCATGAGGTGCTCTTACCCTTGTCCTATATCCTGTTTGGCGCCAACTGTTTGGCCCCAACTGTTTTGGACGTAGGCTCTTAAGGGCTCCACCCCCATGTTGTCTCTTAAAAGCGTAATCCAAATCCAAAATGTACTTGGATTAGACACCAAACAACTCACAAACTTTAGGATTAGAACACGGAGGCTAAGTTTTAACTGGATAATGGGTGGATAATGGGTGAGGATTTTGTGCACCGCGCAAAATTCGTACCGCCGACGTCGATGCCCAGTCAGAAGCCACATCAGGACGAGTTGGGGACTCTAGTAGCATTAAAAACTTTTTTTGATTTTTTAGTACCTAACGCACAGACTCACGTTCTTAGGTTTGGAAACTTTTTCGAACACGGTAACTTATTTTTGGAAGTCTGCATTCTACATGGTTCACAAGATCCGAGCACATAAATAATTATTGTTAGTCTTAATTAGTTTCTAATTAAGCAACCGTTTTTACGGTATTTTTGTAATTACTAGGAAGTTGGTCTTGCTGGCAAGAAATGTGCACGCATAAATACCGGTTGGAGAATGTATTAATTGCAAGTTGGGGCTGTTTGTTTCGCGTAAAACTCCGTAATTCGTAAATGACTTACTATTCAGTTATAACTACGGCGTATGTTTGGACCGAAATTCGTAAAAGACTTACGTAACTCAACTAACACTCACTTGCAACTCAGTAATCACTCACTTACAACCCAGTTACAGTTAATTTGTAATATTTTTTTATATTAATATTAAAATTTTTTAATATTTAACTTTTTAATATTTATTTGCAGTATTAAACTTTTAAAATCACCAAATAGTTAATTTTGTGGTCAACTTTTTCACTTACGACTTATACATTACGACACCAAACACCGTAAAGTACAATACACTTCTCACTTTACAATTTTATATTACCAACCAAACACTATAAAATTTACATACATGTAACTCATTTATAATTGTAAAAGACTTTACCAATTACAACTACGAATTACGGCCAGTTACGACAACCAAACAGACCCGATCCATCCCGCCTTGCGTAGTGGTATTTTTGCATATTTGACCCTTACAATTATTAAATTAAGAAAGATCCCCCTAATGTGATTGCTTAGGAAATTTAGTTGAAATTTCTAAAACTAGTTTTGTATGAGGATTAGATCGATGTCATTTTCAAACGTGTCATAGATGATTAGTCTAGAAATAAGTGTAATCTATAACTTATCTCTTGAAAATTACATGAGAATATTATTTTAGAAGTCTTTATTTGATTTGTTGAAATTTTTACAGTTAGATTTGTATGAGGATAAGATTATACACATATTATATAAGAGTCATATTCAACGTCACATTCACAATTTAAGGGTGAGTATAACTTATAGATTTTTTGTGGACATTACATTTGAGGTATTTATTTATTTGAACTAATGAGATTAATAATTCATATTTTCTTCGTCTATGTGGAGAGAAATTAAGTTTACTAAAGTTGCATTTTATTGCTCTTTTTTTTTTACTTCTCTAACAACAAATAACATTCTATCAATTGTTTATTTTATTTTTGCTAAGATATGTATCATTAACTTTTATTAGCAAGTTCGATAACCCCAACCTCTCACAAGATTAGAAAGAACTTTTTCTCAATGTATCAAATGGTTTTTCTTAAATTTGTAATTGTTATACATCTTACTAGAGATGTATTGGGAGATTGAGAGAAGTTCTAAATCCAAGTCTTATTATTAAGAAGAAAGAATATTTTTTTTTAATGCTCTGCATTATTCAAAAGGCATGTATTTTTACCCTTTAGATATATTGCGCACTAAAACAAAAATAGTAAAATAAACTCATTCAGCGTTCATTTCCTCAAGTTATGCATTTATAACTTTCTTAAGGCATGTCAACTCAAGGTCTTAAATAGACAGATCTTTAGACCTGGCAAGTAATGAGAAATATCATCCAAATTATAGCAAATAATTAGAAAAATCATGTATCCAATTAATATTAGGTATCAAAATTAGTTAGTAATTATAACTGATTACAGAGGGTCAAGAGGCTCTATCTTTTTTCTTTATCGATCTTCACTGTAGAAAATTCTGCCATGCATAAATTTCTACTTTAGTCCAAGATAATATATATGATTTATTTTAGTAATTTTGACTGCTCCCGACAAATAAAATAAACCAATTGACAGGGACTTTTATGAAAACAATCCCCGCGGTCCCGTGATTCGCGTGCTTTCTCCTCCCCTATAAAAACCGCCCTCATCAACCTTCGACCCTGCAACCAGAAATCATCCATTCACTGATCAAAAAGCAAGAAAAAACCGAGGAAAAAAGTGCAAAAAAAAAAAAGAGAGAGAGAGAGAAGAAAAACAAAGCGCAAAGCAGCAATGGTGAGGGAGAGCGGAATGCGACTGGGGAAATACGAGATGGGGAGGACGCTGGGCGAGGGCCATTTCGGGAAGGTGAAGTTCGCTCGCCACGTGGACTCCGGTGACACCTACGCCGTCAAGATCCTCGACCGCAAGCGGATCCTCGACCTCAAGATCGACGATCAGGTAATTTAAATCAATAGCTCGTCGGCGAGGGCAGGGGCATTTCGGGAAACAAAAAATTCTCTCGTATCGTATCGTATCGTATCAGGTGGCGTATCGTATCGTATCAGGTGGGGGCCATATCGGGAATGATTTCGGATTGATTTCGGCTTGGTGTTGGTTGCAGATAATGAGAGAGATTGGAACATTGAAGTTGCTCAAGCATCCAAACGTCGTTCAGTTACATGAGGTGAGTCCCCTGTTAATTCTCTGCAATTTTTTTCTCAATTTTTAGGTAATTAATTTTTCTTCTGTGATTATGTTGTTTTTTTTAATTATCAAAATTAATATGCAGATGTCTTTATGATTTTTTTAAAAATTTTGAGACACTGAATTATGTGTTTCCCATGGGTACTATATTTCAGAAAAATAAGGGAAGACTTTGAAAAAACATTGGATTTTATTCTATATTTTTTTATTTTTGTTTATATATTGTTATGATTCTGTTGAAGTTTGGATGCTTACTTCCGTCGAAATTGTAACAGAAAAAAGGTGGCACTTATGATGCTAAGGGAAATTTGTAACAGGAAAAGGTTTATGTCACTTCGTCGTGCTCTGTTTAATGGAAATTCTATATGGTTTTCTTTGATTTGTTTCCTATTTATTTTGCACTTTCTTTTTTTGCTAAAACTATACGAACAGCCCGTTATATTTTATTGATAATTAAATAATAATTAAAAATGAAACTATTAAGTGCTTTATATTGTTTTATTACTCTATAGTTTTTTTTAAGTTTCACACACATTCCTCGTTTGGGAAACTTTTATTCTTACCTTGTGCAAATTTCCCTTCGTTTTTTTATTTCTTTTATGTCTCTTTTGTGAAGAAAGAATATTGGGATTACACTTTTTCTTTGGTTTCAAACAGCTTTGAATTACTTATAATATGTTTTTGTTAATCATAATTGTTCATCAATTTTCCTCAAAATCCACTAATTGTTATTTCAATTAAAAAGCACTTTCAAATTCCGCTTTTTTTGCAAACAGGGAAGAATAAGACAAGTTTGAATTAAAATTTGAGGGGGGGGGGGGGGGGGGGGGGAGAAAAGGATAAGACAATTATTTTCTGGACCAATTTCCCATCCACCCATCCCCCCACCCCCCAATCCACCACCCAAAAAAAAAAAAAAAAAACAAAAACAAAACAAAACCCCCCAGCACCCCCCCCCAACCCAAAAGAAAAAATAAAATAAAATAAAATAAAATAAAAATAAATAAATATAATAAATAAAATAAATAAATAAATAAAAACAAACACACACCCAACCCACCACAAACGCCCCCGGGCCCAAGTGTTGTTTTGTGGGGTGCACCACGAGGCATCCATCCCTGCTTGCACAAAAGGCCAAACCTTGGGCCCGCAATCAGATGGCCTTTCCCTGTTCCAAATAACCACTAGAGAAAAAGATTGAAAATAAAAAACGTAATTTTGTAACTACTTGAGGGGCCAATTTGGTTCTCTTTAATTCACTACCAGAAGGAAAAGAAAATGAAAAAGAAAATGGAAAAGCCTATTCCAGTGCAAGTATGTACAAAATGATTGAGGAGCCGCCACATACTTTATAATTGTCCTTTTAAAATTTTTATTAAAAATTTATGTGGCCAATGGATATCTAGTGTAGGGGTGCCAACTGAGCCGGGCTGGCAACCTGCCCAAGCCCGGTCCGGCCTACTTGGTAACCGGGCCAGACCCGGCTCCCAGCCGCCCCCTCTGTCTCTGTGTCACGGGCGGATTCTTTTGACTTTGAATCACTCGTACCCGTGCGACACTTAACTCGCTCTTTCTCCTTAGAAGCGAAGCTAAGTCAGCCTAACCCTCACACTCACTCACTCAAGAGAGAGAGAACACTTGGAGAAGAAGTGGGAGCTTATATTACTAACTCTTACTTTCCTTGATGATTACAAATGAGCACCCTTGACCCCTATTTATTGGCAAGGGCTTGTATAAGAATTCTCTAGAATTGGAGGCTTCTAGAATATCTAGAAGCTCCCCTATATTCATCCATAAATATCTTATTCTAGAATTCTCTAGGAATCTTCTATGAAATATCCTTCTAGAGAGTATCCCTTTAGGAATCTTCCATAAAATATCTCTCTAGGGGAATCTTTTAGAGAATATCTCTCTTTACATGGTATGTATAATATTATCTTAGCTCATTCTACCACATAGGATAAGCCCAATATGAGCCCAAGTGTACCAAGATGGAGCGGCTCGTGACATTCTCCCCCACCTATCCGAGCGATGCCCTCATCGCTGAGTTTTCTCCTGATGGAACTCTCGATCAAGTCCTTGAACTGCCAAAGAACTCATGCCGGTTCCCAACTGCTCTCGCTATCTGGCAATCCCTTCCACTTCACAAAGTATTCTAATCTCGGGTGGTTGTTCGCTTCACGAACCATCCTGTCCGCTATGATCTCCTCTGCCTCCTTATCGAACTCCATGCAAATTCCTACTGGTGCTCGACTGGATTTCCCACGATCCAGATCTTTCGCGTTCTTATGGTAAAGCTTTAACATACTCACATTAAAGACCAGATGATACTTCATTGTTGGGGGAAGTTGTACCCTGTAGGCTACATTCTCCACTCTTTTCTCAATAAGAAATGGGCCTTCTTACTTCCTTATCAAGCTCTTGTGTAATTCTTTGTGCCGATCCAAAGTAGAAAGCTTGATAAGGACTAGGTCACCAACCTGATACTCCATATGCCTCCTCTTCTTATCAGTCCATTTCTTCATTCTCTTGACTGCCTTATTTAGACACGAACGCTCCAACTCGTTCTGCTCTTGCCACCCCTTGGCAAATTTATAGGCAGCCGTGCTATTTCCCTTGTAGCCTGTAGAAATGGAGTTAGGAGTGAGCGGCTGTTGTCCAGTGACGATCTCGAACGGACTCTTCTCGGTAGACTCACTCCTCTATAGGTTGTAGGAGAATTGGGTTATGTCCAGAAGCTTCGCCTAATCCTACTGGTTGGCATTCACATAGTGCCTCAGGTAGACCTCCAACAAGCCATTCACCTGCTCTGTCTGGCCATCCGTCTGAGGGTAGAAGCTAGTGGAGAAGTTCAAGTCCCACCCCATGAGCTTGAAGAGCTCTGTCCAGAACCTGCCTGTGAAGGGCCATCTCGATCACTCACGATCGTCTTCAGCAAACCCCAATACTTCACCATATGCTTCAGAAATAGTGGGGCTGCTACCTCGACTGGACACTTGGCTGGGGTTAGAATGAAGATGCCATACTTTGAAAACCGGTCGACCACCACCATAATAATATTGCACCCCTCGGACTTGGGTAAGCCAATAATGAAATCCATAGAGATGCTCTCCCACGGTCGCTTTGGAATCGACAGTAGTTACAGCAATCCGGCCGGTACTCTTTGCTCCGTCTTGTCTTGTTGGCACACAAGACAAGTCTTCACATAGGCCTCAACATCATCTCTCATGCGAGGCCAATAATAATTTTTTTCTGTGAGAGCTAAGCTACGGTGCACACCTGGATGTCCTGCCCACTGGGAGTCATGGCACTCCTTGAGCAGCTCCCTCCTCAGGTTTCCGAACAGCGGCACGTACAACCGCCTCCCCTTTGTATAAAGCAGATCTCCTTCTAGCCAGAACCTCCGAGTCTTACCCTCCTTAGCATACTCCATCATGTTCTTGGTTGTAGAGTCCTGAGCCAAGCCTTCTTTGATGCGGTCAAGTAAGGGACTCTGAGGATGACTTAGCATAGCGGCAAGCTCAGCATTTCGACTTAGTGCATCTGCTACTAAGTTGATTCTTCCCGGCTTGTACTCGAGCACATGGTCAAACTCGGCTAGGAAGTCTTGCCATCGCGCCTGCTTGGGAGACAACTTCTTTTGGGTCAGGAAGTAGCTGGTGGCCACATTGTCCGTCTTCACCACGAACTTTGAGCCAAGTAGGTAGTGTCTCCATACTCAAAGACAGTGAACCACAGCTGTCATCTCCTTCTCCTGTACGGTATACCGCCTCTCAGTATCATTGAGCTTCCGACTCTCATAGGCCACAGGGTGTCCTTCTTGCATCAATACCCCTCCAATCGCAAAGTCACTCGCGTCGGTGTGCACTTCATATGGCTTGCTGAAATCGGGTAGTGCGAGAACTGGTTCCTCCATCACAGCTCTCTTCAAAGCCTCGAACGCCCCCTGGCACTTCGAACTCTAATTCCAAGCCCGATTCTTCTTCAGCAAGTCGGTGAGTGGAGCAGCCATTGCCGAATAGCTCTTGATGAACCTCCGATAGTAGTTTACTAAGTCAAGAAAAGATCGCAACTCCGTCACCTTGGTGGAAGGTTCCCACTCCAATATCTGGATCTAGCTTGATCCATCCGAATCTTGCCTCTTCCAATGGTATGGCCTAGGAACATCACTTCCTTTTGTGCGAACAAGCACTTCTCCCTTTTCACGTAAAGCTCGTTGCTTTTGAGGGCCTGGAACACTTGCCTCAAGTGCTCCACATGCTCGTCCATGGTCTTGTTATATACCACAATATCGTCCAGGTAAACCACCACAAAATGGTCCAAGAAGGGCTCCAACACCTTATTCATCAGAGTGCAGAATGTGGCCGGTGCATTGGTGAGACCAAATGGCATAACTAGGAACTCGTACGATCCGTACCTAGTCACGCACGCGGTCTTCGATTCATCTCCTTCTGTAATCCGCACTTGATAATACCCGAGCGTAAGTCAAGCTTGGTAAAGTATCTTGCTTGACCCAACCTGTCAAACAAGTCTGCTATCAGAGGAATAGGGTACTTGTTTTTTACAGTGATCTTATTTAGCGCTCGGTAGTCAATGCAAAGCCGCAATGAACCATCATGCTTCTTCTGGAAGAGCACTGGTGCACCATAGGGAGTCTTCGACGGACGAATATATCCGGCATCCAACAACTCCTTCAGCTGCTTTCGAAGTTCTTCCAGTTCTGGTAGCGCCATGCGATAAGGACCCATGGTCGGAGGTCAAGTTCCTGACTCGAGCTCGATTTTGTGGTCCACCTCTCTCCTTCGTGGAAGCTTGCTTAGCAGCTTGGCGGGCATGATGTCTTGGTAGGCTTCCAAGACGCCTCGGATCTCCTTGGGTATGTCCTCTCCTTCCTTTGAGCCTTCCTCTACCTTAATGGTAGCAAGAAAGATTTTTTCATGACATCGAACTCTCTTAGATATCTGTAATGCCGAGAGCATTTTGGATGATACGCTCTCCCGCTTGATCTGAACTGTGCATGCCTTCCCCTCAAGGATGCACATGGTGTGGTGTAGGGAACCAACACGGCTTTCACTTTATCCAAAAACTCTAAGCCAAGCACTACATCGAAGTCGTCCATGGTCACGACTGTCAGGTTCTCCTGGCCATGCCACTCCCCTATGCTCATATTCACCTTGTGAGCTACGCCATCGATAGGAGTGGGACTAGAGTTGACGGCCTTAATGGTGCCTCCTCCCTTAGAGATCTTAAGGCCCAACTTGCTAGCAACATCACTTAAAATAAGAAGATGAGAAACTCCAGTATCTAGAAGGGCCTTGAAGGTCTTACCGAAAAATGGTTGTCTCGACGAACATTGCCCCTCGAGGCCTTTCATCTACCTTTACCTTGATCGCATTGAGGAGACGAAGTGAGTGGAGTCTAGTCTCCTCCGGTTGCTTCTCTTCTTCTCTTTGGACAAGAGCAACGAGATTAGCCCTCTTAGGACAGTCCATGGCTTTGTGGGATCTTCGCAAAAGTAGCATGCTAACTTCTTCGGACGATCGCCTCCTCCATTGGTATTTCCGCGGAACTTTCCCTTCTCAAATGCCGGCTTAGGTGGGAACTCCTTAGATGGTTTCTCCTTTTCTCCCCCACCTTTAGCAGGCTTGCCCCTCTTATTTTTTGGTTTGGATGAAACTCCTATCTTCTTGAACTCGATAAGAGACTCGGCTACTTGCATGGCTTGGGTAAGGGTTTGGACCCCTCGCCTTTATAGTTCCATCTTGGCCCATCCAGAGAGGCCATCCATGAACGAGAATAGGGAGTCCTTCTCGCCCATGTCGGGGATCTCTGCAGTAGTTCTGAAAATTCTTTGACATAATCACAAATGAAACCTTTTTAAGTAAGGCATCGAAGTTTACCTCGGGCCTCGTCCTCGGCATTCTCTGGATAGAACTGCCACTTAAGATCCGCCTTAAACTCTTCCCATGTATTGATAGAGCATGTGCCTTTCTTCATATCTTCACATCGCCTACGCCACCCACAACGTAACGATGTCTTCAAGATAAAGAGGTACAACTTGAATCTTAGATGCATCGTCTCGAAATCTGACAGCATTGAAGTAGACTTTCATGCTCTAAAGGAAGTTATCAATCTCCCAAACATTCCGAGACCCCTTGTAAGGCTTCGGTTTGGGCACATCTTTAGTCATAAAAGGATGTGACACCATATCTCGAGTTGCCAATACGACATCGTGTTGGTCGATCCTCTCCTTAAGCTCGGCCAACTCCTTCAAGAGTACCTCCACGTGGTTCCGCAGAACCGCGTTCTCCTCCCTCAAGGAAGTGTTCCCTTGCTGCAACATGTTGACGGCGGAATTCAAGGCCGACTGCATCTCCTCCTGAAGCTTGTCTCCCGCAGACTCTAGCTTCTCTATGCGCTCGTCGTAAGCCTCCAGCTTATCAGCCACGGTAAGCTCCACTTAGCTAACCGTGCCTCCAGCGTCACCATGACATCTCGGGATTTCTCCCTACGAGGCTTGGGGCCATCCTTTCCCATCTCGGAACGAAGATCGGGGCTCGACATTATCACTCCCGAATCTAGGCTCTGATACCAATTGTTATGGGCGAATTCTTTTGACTTCGAACCACTCAAACCCATGCGGCACTTAACTCGCTCTTTCTCCTTAGAAGTGAAGCTAAGTCTGCCTAACCCTCACACTCACTCACTCAAGAGAGAGAGAACACTTGGAGAAGAAGTGAAAACTTATATTGCTTACTCTTACTTTCCTTAATGATTACAAATGAGCACCTTTGACCCCTATTTATAGGCAAGGGCTTGTATAAGAATTCTCTAGAATTGGAGGCTTCTAGAATATCTAGGCGCTCCCCTATGTTCATCCCTAAATATCTTATTTTAGAATCCTCTAGGAATCTTCTATGGAATATCCTTCTGGGGAGTATCCCTCTAAGAATCTTCCATAGAATATCTCTCCAGGGGAATTTTCTAGAGAATATCTCTCTTTACATGGTATGTACAATATTATCCTAGCCCACTCTACTACATGGGATAAGTCCAAATGAGCCCAATATAAGCTCAATTGTACCAAGATGGAGCGGTTCGTGACATCTGCCCCCTAGCCACCGGGTAATCGAGCCAGACTCTTTTTTTTTGGTAATCCCCAGGTTCGCACCCAGAACCTCAACCTCAACTATACAAGCCTAATGATCAGCTACACCACCCAACAATTGTGTAAAATGTATTTAGAAAAAAGTATTTGATATTTATAATTTTTTTAGAATATCCAAACCAGTCCGGGTTCTGCACAAGTCCAGCCCAATTGGAGCATGAGCGGGGCCTAGGTCCCCTTTGAACCCGAGTCCCCCAAAAGGGACCCAGGACCGGCCCGGACCGGCCCGACCTCTATTTGGCCAAGGCGCGGACGCGGTACGGCCTGCCCGCTTGGCTCGTCGTACCCAACCCGACCCGACCCGTTTGACACCCCTATCCAACCTAGCACTGCTTTCATCCACTGGCACCACTATGCAACTTATCACTGCATCCCTTTCATTGATTGGCCTGCAGCCCACCTGCAACTGGGGCCCGCATGGTCCCTCTAAAAGAAGAAAATGAAGAAAATGTCAAAATTATTTCCTCCTTTGATTGCAATTGTGAAAAACAAAACAAATTAGGATAAAAAAAAACGTATATAAATGAGAGTGCATTGTAAAAAAGTTTTAAATTTAAATCGTATAACCAGAAATGAATAAGTTATCTATTTTCTTTATCCTTCTTGTTGGATATTGTTTTGTGCTCTGTTAGAAGTTACGCTATACTTATCGGATATTTCTTAGGCCTTGTCGGATCTTGCTTCACCTATCTATGCGCTTAATGTTGACACTTGAACTTAAAATTCTTTTCCATAATTTCTTTTTTATTTTTGAAAGATACCAAACGAGTGAAATAATTCCTTTTGTTTTGCTTTCCTTTTTTTTTTTTTTTTTTTGCTTTTTAAACTATCATTTCCCTTAATGTCATTGCTTCGAAGGACCCTCTTGTAGCACTAAAGGGACTGTACGTCGATGTGTTTTGGTGTATATAGCTAGTGGTGGGCATACCTGGCTAACTTTATTGATGCTGATACTCCCATCGTGATCGGTCTCATCTTAAAAAACAGCATATTTTGCATTCTAATCGAGTCTGATCGTAACCATTTTGTCTGGTCTCTACTGGTCTATTTCTTCAAATATTCAAGATGCAACTCAGTATTTTGTTTGTTTTTTATTATTATTTGCATAAAAGGTGGGGCTATTTCATCATGTTGCAAATGATTCATAATTAAAACAATTAGGACTACCTTTCTATTTCAATAGACTTCCTATTGGATTGTCTAATAAATAAAAACACTTATTGTAATAAAGTATAAAGTTTGTTTGATCTTAACATAAAACGATGTGTAGAGGTTCCTTAATGCATGAGCAAATAACAGGTTGTCATTGTTGTTTCTTTATACAGTGGATTTGACTTGGGCTCCATTGATCGGCTGAATGTTGATTATTATTATATATTTATTTTGAGAAATTATTGCGTTGAAATTTAAATTCCAATGGAGATTCTACATAATTTACGGTTCCTCAATTTCGTTTGAATCTGTATACTAATTATTTCGTTCATCATGGTTTTACCTGGCAGGTCTCAGCAAGCAAAACAAAGATTTATATGGTTCTTGAATACGTGAACGGGGGTGAATTATTTGACAAAATTGTAAGTATAAATTTTTGAGATTGCAAGATTTTCTAGGGCAGCATAAACTTGAAAACTTGTGAGCATATTACAGTTGCAGTGAGTAAATTTTTTTCCTCCAAATGTTTGATAGGCATCTGCGGGAAGACTCCCTGAAGGCGAAGGTCGAAGACTTTTTCAGCAGATAGTTGATGCTGTAAGTTATTGCCACAGCAAAGGGGTTTACCATAGGGACTTGAAGGTACTCTTAAAATTATTTGCTTAATTTTAATAAATGGTTATTTAAATTGCATTATAATGATTGTCTTTTGTTCATGGCTTATGTTTCCCCCCTCTTGCAGCCAGAAAATGTTCTTGTTGATGCGCTAGGGAATATTAAGATTTCAGACTTTGGCCTCAGTGCTTTACCTCAACATCTCGGGGTATGTTACCTTAAGATACTTTTGCCGCATTGAATTTCTTTACAATCAGAAATCCTTCACTTAGAATTTCACTGTGGCTAATTATATTTCAGGATGATGGATTATTGCATACAACCTGCGGGAGTCCTAATTATATTGCCCCAGAGGTGAGGACATGTATGCATGTTTTTTTTTTACCTGTATTTGGATACTAAAGTATTTGCTTTCCACTAACAAATGATCTTCAACTGTTTTGTTCTTGTTACCATTTCTTTTAGGTCCTTTCGAACAGAGGGTATGACGGTGCTAAGTCAGATATGTGGTCTTGCGGTGTCATCCTATCTGTCATTCTTACAGGATATCTCCCATTTGATGATAGAAACATTGCCGTTCTTTATCTAAAGGTATTTGAGTTTCCGATTTGTTCACAAAAATTTCTTCCTTTGAGACTGTTTTTCTCTTCTATACATCAGATATTGTTGTTATTCTCATACTATTGTCTTCTTGGGTTGGCACAGATCTTCAAGGGAGAGTTCCAGACTCCCGAGTGGCTCTCGCGTGGAGCTGCCAACTTGATTCGCAGGATTCTTGACCCAAACCCTAAAACGCGGATAACTGTAGATGAAATCAAATCAGATAATTGGTTCAAACAAGATTACATTCCTGTCATTCCATATGATGATGATGAAGACGATACGAAATTTAATGATGCCGCTTTAGCAGTCAAAGAGGTATGATCTTAATTGCATCTTTTCCTTATTTTGAACATCAATAAAGATTTCAGTACTGTTTTAAACTTATAATGCCATTCTTTTTGGCAGCCTAACGAGGGAGATGACAATGGGGAAAAATATCCATGCACATCAATGCTTTTCAACTAATTGGAATGTCCTCGTTTCTCGACCTTTCAGGCTTTTTTGAAACAGAGGTGAGCTGCGAATATATACTATTTTTCCAGTAGATGTACCGAAATAACTGCAGGATTGATCAATATGCATGCATGCATATACACAACCAGTAGTGATCCTATGAAAATTTATCGAATAACTTATTCTGATCCTACTGCAGGATGTGTCCGAAAGAAAGATCAGATTTACCTCAAACTATTCACAACAAGATCTGTTTGAGAAAATTGAGGGCATTGTAACCGAAATGGGATTCCAGGTTCAGAAGGGCAATAACAAGGTCAGTATATATATACACTTGGGACTGCCATGCTCTAAATCATCTCAAAAGTCTATAATTTTAATAATTAATAATAAAAATGAAGTAGATTGTTAACTTCTAACTTTATATCTATTTGCAGTTGAGAGTTATGCCACAGCAAAGGGGTTCATCAAGCCCAAGAAGCCCTGGATCTCTTTCAGTTGCTGCAGAGGTAAATACTTGCAGTTACATAACATTTTGAAAAACACATTTATATATGATTACTCATACCGATATGTATTCTCAAAATCAGGTGTTTGAGCTCGGTCCATCTCTGTATGTTGTGGAATTAAGGAAGTCGCATGGAGATTCCTCGATATATAGACAGGTAACTTGTGTATTTTGAACTACATTCTTCAAAAAAAATTAGGTGTCTGACTCACAGTCGAGACTAAGGGGCCGTTTGTTTCGCGTAAAAGTCCGTAAATCGTAAATGACTTGCAACCCAGTTACAATTACGGCGTTTGTTTGGACCGTAATTCGTAAAGGGCTTACACAATCCAATTATCACTAACTTGCAACCCAATTACCACTCACTTACAGCCCAGTTACAGTTAATTTTGTGGTCATGTAAATTTGTATTATTTTTTTATGTTAATATTAAATTTTTTAATATTTAACATTTTTAATATTTATTTATAATATTAAACCTTTTTAAATTATAAAATAGTTAATTTTGTGGTCAACTTTTTCACTTACGACTTACACATTACGACAACCAAACATCGTAAAACACAATACACTTTTTCACTTACAACTTTATATTACCAATCAAATATCATAAAGCTTACATGCATGTAACTCATTTACAACTGTAAAAGATTTTACTAAAAAATTGTTTTCCCTGGAGCTTGCAGTTATGCTCAAGGCTATCAGGAGACCTGAGTACTTGCGGAAGCCATCATCTGATGCAACCTCAGTCACTAATGACACAGCTTAATGGTCCCGAAGGGAAAAAATGCCTGTTGCCGCTGTGCTTAGTATAGTGCTATATATATATATATATATATATGGGGTATCTGTACCTCAGCCTGCGGGCTGAGAGAGTTTCTCAGCCTGCGGGACGTGGCTGAATATAGGCCACACATCGGTCGCAGAGTGTGGGCGCCACAAAAAATCAAAAAATCCCGCCTAAACAATCGTGAATCAAAATGACAAAAATACCCCTTTTAAATGACGACTGCGACTTCTAGCATTCAAAAGTAAAAAAATATTCACCTTTATATAATGCTTGTTACTAGTATATTATCTCATACCTAAAAACTATATTTTTACTCAATCATCCGTAGTTCCCCCACCGATCCTACTACGGATGCAATTTATGGTCGCAGTTAATCATTTATCAGTTCCCAATGCGACTTTGGTCGCAATAATTACTGTTTTGGAGTTCAAAGTAATTTAAAGTTATAGTGTATTAACTTTTAAACTGTTTTGGATAACTGAACAGTCACCTAGGAAGTATACAATTTTTGGGAAAAGATAGAAAATATATTTGAGAGATATTCACGTGGTCAAAGAGCTTAAACCTTTTGAAATTCCGGGATTAAAAGTATATAAAGGGTCATGAGCAAAGGATTAAAAACATACTAAGTTATTTTTGCTCAAACTAGTTACTCTTAACTGTTCTGAAAATAAGTTCAAAAAATGTCTTCACCATCACCACCGTCTTCACCGGAAAGAAGCCAATACATTCAAACAATGTCTTCACCATCACCACCGTCTACCTTGGTCGCAGTTGGTGGTCTTTAATCTTAATCAACAACATCACTGCGACCTTGGTCGCAGTTGGTCTTTATAAATAATCAACAACAACACTGCGACCTTGGTCGCAGTTGCTGATCTTTACTCTTAATCAACAACATAACTGCGACCTTGGTCGCAGTTGGTGGTATTTATAAATAATCAACAACAACACTGCGACTTTGGTCGCAGTTGATGGCCGCAGTCTTAAAAAAAAAATCTGCAACCTTGGTCACGGTTTTTTGGTCGCAATGTCGACCCTGGTCGCAGTTGTTTCTGTTTGCACTGTAGTCTTATGTGACCTTGGTCGCAGTGTGGTCTCTGGTCCAAGTTGTTTTGTTTGCAATGCATGACTGCGACCAAAGGTCGTAGTTTATTAAAAAACAAATATGCTTTTTATTTATTTTCACGAATTTATCTCCAGGCATGTGAAAAATGATACAAAAACGATCTCTTATACAATAAGATTGAGTGTTACAATATAGCAGTAGAAAGAAAACTAAACATCAAAAAGAACCATTGTTGACTGAGAGCAGTGTTGTTATTGAGGTCTTTTTATTTATGTCCACGCATTTATCTCCAGGCATGTGAAAATGATACAAAACGCTCTCTTATACAATAAGATTGAGTGTTACAATATAGCAGTACAAAGAAGACTAAACATCAAAACAACCAAGAAGACTAAACATCAAAAGAGACCTTGTTGAATAAGAGCAGTGGTGTTATTGACGTCCCCGTGTATTAAAAAACTGTGGACGTCGAGGACCATGACTTCTTCCCTTGTGGACGAATATCGATCAAGTTCACCGGCCAAAATATTCTCCCAAAGGCCCAGCGAACTTGAAAAAGGACAATCAAGCTGGGTCTTCTTCGTGCATAGGGTCTTCATCCATGGAGGCAGGCCCCTGTTAGAGACTCTGAAGAAGGCTGAAATTCTCAGAGCAATTGCTCTCAAATGAACACAGTCTAATTATGGGCTGTTAAAGGGAGAGGGTGAGCCCTATTTATGGGCAGCCCATAATAACAGCTTCGGGAAACAGCGAATAGTGCGGGTTCATCAACGTAGACTTGACGTTAAAAAGATCTCATAAAATCTTTATGACAGGTCGCGTCTCACGGAGTGAGTCCAAGTCGCATCAGACAACAGACAACTTTTCATTGGTCGCAGTTAATAATTATATTACTTCACCTTATAAATTTTTAAAATGAAAGGTTGCGACATTGGTTGCAGTTGCTGGACGCAGACTTAATAAATACACTGCGACCTTGGTCGCAGTTTCTGTACTTTAGTCTTAATCAACAACAACACTGCTACCTTGGTCGCAGTTTCTGACCGTAGTCTTAATAAAATAAACTGCGATCTTGATCGCAGTTGTTGCTGTTTAGTCTTAATAAAATACACAGCGACCTTGGTCGCAGTTGCTGGTCTTTACTCTTAATCAACAACATCACTGCGACCTTGGTCGCAGTTGGTGGTCTTTATAAATAATCAACAACAACACTGCGACTTTGGTCGCAGTTGATGGCCGCAGTCTTAAAAAATAATCTCCAATCTTGGTCGCTATTGCTGGTTTTTAGTCTTAATCAACAACAACACTGCGACGATGTGACACGTCACCGCAACAGTTGCTTAGTCGCAGTCTTTGGTCGCAGTGTCGACCCTGGTCACAGTAGTTACTGTTTGCAATGTATCTTATGCGACCTTGGTCGCAGTGTCATCTATGATCATAGTTGTTTTGTTTGCAATGCATGGTTGCGAAAAAAGTTCGTAGTTTAATAAAAAAAAACAAATATGCTTTTTATTTATGTCCAGGCATTTATCTCCAGGCATGTGCAAATGATACAAAACGATCTCTTATACAATAAGATTGAGTGTTACAAATACAGCAGTACAAAAGAAGACTAAAACATCAAAAAAATCCCTTGTTGACTAAGAGAAATCTTCTTCTTGAGGTCTGGTGGCAGCAGAATCAATAAGATTGAGTGTTACAAAGAACACTAAACATCAAAGTATCCAATAAGACAAAACATCAGAAGAGCCAAGAAGAGCCCTTGTTGACTACTAAGAGCAATCTTCTCCTGGAGGTCTGGTGGCAGCAGAAACTTTCGTTTATGAACATCTCTTCACCAGAAGGTTATCCAGTGAGCATGGAGTTTCCTCGATGTCACTTCTGGGGTAAGAGAGGAGGTTTTGAGACCTCACAGGGAATGCTACCCACCACTATATCCACCACATCCCCCGCCGCCATACCCACTCTGACCATCCGTCACCAGCAAGCTTGACTGGTGCGTCAAGTGAGAACAGATCTCGGTGAGGATTAAGTCCTCGTCAGGGATCATGACTTCTTCCCTTGTGAACGACGAGGACCATGACTTCTTCCCTTGTGGACGATGAGGTCTATGACTTCTTCCCTTGTGGACGAACATCGATCAAGTTCGTCAATAGGGTCATCTTCATCCATGGAGGCAGGCCCCTGTTAGAGACTCTGAAGAAGACGGAAATTCTCAGAGCAATTGCTCTCGAAAGAAAACAGTCTAATTATGGGCTGTTAAAGGGAGAGTGTGAGCCCTATTTATAGGCAGCCCATAATAACCATAATTAATGGTTCATTAATCAGAATCGTCGGCATTAATGGTCTCCAACAGCCAGCGCCGGTTTGAAAATAAAAGACATTAACGCCTAAACCCAATGAAGAACCGACACGTAGACAAACCGCTTCGGGAAACAACGAATGACGCGTAGACCAAAGTCGCAGTCCACGTAATGCAACCCTAGATTGCAGTTGCTGGCCATCTTTATCAGTAACAACACTGCGACCTTGGTCGCATTTAACCATGTACACTGCGACAAAAAGACTTTGGCTAAGGTCGCAGTTTAAATGTACAATGCGAGCAAAGACTCTGACTACATTATATTCAAAAAAAATAATTACTTAACGTACTGCGATCAAAGTCGCAGTCCATGTAATGCAACCCTAGATTGCAGTTGCCGGCCATCTTTATCAATAACAACACTGCGACCTTGGTCGCATTTCACCATGTACACTGCGATGAAAGACTTTGACTAAGGTCGCAGTTTAAATGTACAATGCGACCAAGACTCTGACTACATTATATACAAAAAAAATTAAACTATAAAGTAGAATTTTATCGCAGGCTGAAAACAATGATCTGAAAAGATTTTATATTTTCAAAAAAAAATTTATCCCAGGCTGAAAAGGAGAAACTACATCTTTCAAAAAAGAGGTAAAGAAATAAGGCGAAAAGTAATTTATATTCTATAAAGAGCGGCAAAATAAAAGGGGGGAAGAATAATAATAAACAATAAGGAAAAGTTATCATAAGGGGTATTTGGTAATTTAACTTCTACCTAAAAGCAGACCGCAAGTCAGTGAGGTGACAAATCGAGCCACGTCACCGCAGGCTGAGAGAATACTCTCAGCCTGCGGGCTGATATACATTTTTCTCTCTCTCTCTCTCTATATATATATATATATATATATATATATATATATATATATATAGGTCTGTTCATTTAGGGATGCAGGATAAAATGCCTGAATATTCCTTTATTTTAGAGGTCATTATACAATGTACATATCAAGCGTGGGGTTAACAATATTGAAGAATAAAAGAGTTATGATATCAAATCCATTTTGTTTTTTCGATTTGCATTTGCAATTAGTTGTTTTCTTTTCAGAGTTTTACCAGTAGCCTCTGCAAGAGCACTCCCCATCAACAAAAGGATGGAATCTGTTTCGATCCCTATGTTAGATCTTAATTTTATTTCATATAAGATCCCATACACGCATAATCTCTTTATCATGATCAAAAGGAAAGAGAGTTTTAGGCATACCTGATTCCATCACGAAAGGGATGTCGAAGGTTGCACGATCTCGAGGACGTCAGAGTTGAGGGAGAGGATTCTTCTCTCCAGCCACCAAGTACTCTTATTTATCCTTAGAGGAGATGAGAGGCCTCCAAGAGAGAGATTGCCATTGTTGTGGAGAGGGAACCCTATCCATGGTATATATAGTATCAAGAAACCTAGTTCAACTCATCATAGATCAGGGCCCTTGATTTATAACATGTGTTCCACACGTGTATATGAGTCTCACATTTTAACTTTAATATACTCATGGCTAAGTGTAATTGAAAACGTGTCTAGACTCAAACCATTTAGGCTTGATCAATTCTTTATTGGGTCAAACAATATAAGTTAAGTGGGCGGGTGCAAATATCCAATTGACTTGATTAGGCCCAAATTAAATTAGACCTTATAAAATATAATAAGTCTAACAATCTCCCACTTGGGCCAAGCAAGTCGTACTGAATAGATATTCTGCATTACTTTATGACGTCAAAACTTTAACAGCCAACAAACCACATTTCAAAAAAATCTGGTCCATTAAGTGTCCTGCCACCGAACAAGGCGGTCGTTACCTTCTGTATAATCGAGATAGGACTTTCCACATCACAAGTTTCAGAACCCTTAATGACATAGATCAAATGTGAACGTGTGGCATGAAAATGTCCTCTGATCAAATAAGGTACAATTCCAACTGGTTTCTACTTTATGACTCTAACGAGTCTAGCCTTATGACTCCAAGGAGTCTAACTGCTACTTCAACAAACTTAAATGCGCAAAAGTAAACTTTAAGAAAAGCAGTTATAATTTTATTTATCAGAATCACAAATATCCATAAAGTGCACTTAGAAATAATGTATGTTACATAAAATTATCCACTCCCACAAAATCAGGATATCATAATGACTAGTCATCCCTATATGAGCAATATGATCTAAGAAGACTTTAAGTGAAAGTCCTTTAATGAGTGGATTAAGAATAGTACTATCACTGTCAACAGACAAATTATGATTCCGAACTTTATCATTGATGACAAGAAACTTGATGTCGATATGCTTCGACTTTATTGAACTCTTGTCACTATTATAGTAGAGCTCTATAGCTCTTATTTTTACAGTGTAGCTGTAATGGCCTCTCGACTAAATTCACAATCTTCCTATAATAAAGAAAATGTAACATGAAGTGGACTTCTTATTGTCGATACATCCACATAATCTGAATCTGTGCATTCGATCAGTTACAACTGACCAGATTTCATGTAGTCTTTTATATGTATCGCATTACTTTCATGGTAGTCTACCAGTGAGCAATCCCAAGATTGATCAAGTATCCGCCAAGTTTCTCAATGGTATATGCTATGTCTGGATGGGTACAAATTTGAGCACACATCAGACTTCCAACTGCCGATGCATATGGAATGCCTTTCATTTGCTCTTTCTGTAGTTCATTCTTGAGACATTAGAGTAACTCAACTTATCTCTCTTAGAGCAATTTTTCATGCCATATCTATCTAGCACCTTATCGATATAAACCTTTTATGATAAACGTAATATTTTACGTGTTCTGTCACGTTGAATTTGGATGTCTATCACAAAAGAAGCGTCTTCAAGATCCTTCATCTCAAAATTCTTTGAGAGAAAACTCCTGGTGATGACTCCTAAGCAGTGTTTTAAATATCGGATATCGATAATATATCGGTCGGCAAAATTATATACCGGATACCGGATATCGAGTGATATACCGCGATATGGTACTAAATACCAGTTGATATATCAATAGTAAATACATATAAGACATTATTAAAAAATAATGTTATGCAAACATCACATAAAAACATCATTGAAATATCATAATGAGCATAGAATAAAATAAAATGATCTCTCAAGTAAAAAATAATTATTATGATCAAAATAAGTAACTATATCGGCTGATATATCAAATATTTCATCTCGGATATCGGCCGATATATCGGCCACGTGACGATATATCGGCCCATATCGGTCCAAAATGATATCCGATAAATTTTTGCACTTATTGTATCATTTTGGATAAAATACCAGTATCTCGGCCGATATACCAGCATATTAGCCGATATTTAAAACAATGCCATAAGTAAACAATCCACTAGGGCCGGATGAGCGACGATACCGAGAACTCCCAGGAAGACTACCAACAAGGAGAACCACGACCAAGTTGTAGACTGAAGCCTATAAGACAAAGGAGGATACCGATGCCAATATTGTAACTCCGGAGCGGAGACGGACAAGGAGGCAACACCCAATAAGAGCATAGACGATCAGCCCCTGATACCAGAGCCGGCGTCGAATGCCCTTATGCTCCCTGCTACATGCTCCCTACAAAGACAAAAAAAGGAGTCAAACCCAAACTTCTGCTTAGTCTGCTCTAACCAAAGACCAAATGTGCAGACCAAGTAAAAGATAGGTTATTCTCTATCCATCCCACAGCTGGGCCTCATCGCAAGAGTTGAAACCTCTTGACGAGCCCAGTGCAAGAACTGAAACTACTTAACAAACGGACTCCTGAACCCTTTTCTTCTCCTTCCTCCACCGAATGAAAAACAAAGACATCACCACTTGCAAAACAGAGAAAGACTTTAACAATAAGGAACTTTCACGAAGCAGTTCAGATCTCTCCTGAAGAGTTCTGCCCTATTTATAGGAAGAAGAAACCCAAGCGTCAACCGCTCAGGCTCCGAATCCCAAAGGAAGACGAAGCGTCGCTCGACTTGAGACCCTACACGTGTTATAGGAGAAGGGACTCGAACCGTCGCACCAAATACACCATGCCTTCCTCGAAAATTGCTCGCATTCATAAGTGACGGTTACTTTATCAACGCCACAATAGATGGAACGTGTATTTAAGGCTCTGCCAACCTGTAGAATAACGCGCGCCATAACAAGACAAGAACGAAGAGATAGCAAATCGACCCAAGTCAACTTCAGGCTTGCATCACTTTCTGGTTCCCCTCTCCTTCAAAGTCCCCGGGAATCCATGGCCCGGAGAGAGAGTTCCCGACCTCCTCCAAAGAGAAGGAACCAGAGGGGGTATCTGTAGTGGTCACCTTTTGACCCGTCCGAGATCGTGACACGTGTCTATCCTGCCCCAAGGGATGCATGCGTGTGGCTACCTCCAAAACACCTAATCCAGAGTCTTCATTCAGTTTGAACTCCAAGCGGGTCGGGTAATTAGAAGAAGCCACCTCTAAACCCCAATCCTCATTCAAACGGGACAGTTATCCCTCGGGAGCAACTCGTCCCTATCCACAGCAAGGCGCAGACTATCAGATAGAGTTGGACTCTCCCCTATCTCGATTCAAATTAGGATGTTCAACCCAGCTGCCATCAAGATAAAGATTTTAAGTGTTCAAACTAAGCAGAACTCCCTAACCTTATCTGTTTGATATAAACTGTACAAATAAGAGATCCCTCCCAACGAGGAAGGGGGTTGCGATCGAAATCCAGAGACCCTAGCGCTAGAAAAGCTCACCTGTAATCACCATTGATATAATGAAATTCTCCTCTCTCTCTCTCTGTGATTTTTCTCATTTTGAGTTTTCATGTAAGTTCTGTGTGTTTGCGCTTACTGTGATTTCGATTTAACTATCTCTCTCTATTATTTTGGTGTGTGGATTGATTCCTTAGAAATTTACCAACTGCACCTTCCAACATTGAGGTAAAGTTATCACCCACTCCTCAACACTAAGAATGGGCAATTCCTCAATGACGAGACTAAACAGTGTGCTTTGGGCCAAATTCGATGCATTCAAATTCCATCACTACCAAATATTATGTAATAACAAAACAATTGTCAGCAAACCAAGTGCCTCCAGCTCACCAAAGATGCATAAACAAGTCACAAATTTTGAAAACTAAAGTCATTAGGTTTTTACACACGAGGAACAACTCTACTTCTCTTCAAAACTCCATTGGTAGCTGATTCTTCTAAATAATCTCTACAAGTCCTTACAAATTGCAAGAGAACTTGAATTTATCATATACTTTTTCCATAATTATCAAAAATAAAAAAAATAAAAAATCAATCTCTGTCTTTCATCTTAATTCTCACAGAATCTCGAATCTAACCCCACAAGAACGAAAACCCAATTAAAATCATCTAGCATTAAGATCAGCTGCAATGTGATTCAGTAATATTTTGCGGGAAAAAAAAAAAAAACCTCGGAATTGAAATTGAAGGTGCTAAGAATGCAAAATGTGAAGAATTTATGACCAATTGTCGCGGAGGTGGAGGGTGTGGGCGTGGTGGAGGAGGAGGCCGGCGCCTCCGTTGGAGGGGTCGCCGGCGTAGGAGGGGACGAGCGGCGACGACATGAAGCCGTGCATGAAGCCGAGTTGCTTGGGCCGGGTGATGCGCGGGCCCCGCGAGAGGCCAGGGGGGAATGGATCCCGGGGGACGGCGCCGGCCGTGCCCTCCATCGTCACCGGCGACTCCCGGTCCAGCTCCCACTGGCCGCCGTCCATGGCCCACCGCAGCCTCCTCATCCTCTCCTCTCCCTCTCCCTCTCCCTCTCAAAACCTGAATAAGCTTTGTCAAGGACTAGAGAAGGATAAAAGGGGTTTAGTCTTTAGAGAGATAAAGAGAGTGGGTGGGCCTTTCTTGGGCTTTTCTCCTACGGCCCTCACTCTTTTTCTTTTTTTCTTTTTCTTTTTTTCTGAATTTCTTCTCTTTTCTTTTTCTTACTCTATTTGTTTTTTTTAGAAGAGACCATTAAGCGCAAGAGGAAATTTTACGTTGTTACAATCAAGAAGGAAAAAACCAAAAAAACACACATTTGAAACTCTTGTATTTCTTTTTTTTCTTCTTTTCCTTTTTCTGACAAAAGGCTATGACCGAAACTTAAATCTAAGACATCTAGCAGCCAAATTGGAAACGAAAGTTAAATATATATATCGGGATTTGAAGCTTTTTCCCTTCTGTTTTCTTGTTGTCACATTAAAGGTTGACATTTGTTGTTGTAGTTGTGTTTTATTGTAAAGTTGGATTGCAGTTCCAACTATATATTCAGAAAATTTATAGGTTTAATTTCTTGAATTTAGTAGCAATTGTTGTGATTGTCTCTCTTGGATGCTTTTTCAATTGTTACAGTTAAAAATTGCTCTTAATCTGACCACATTCCAACAACCTTCTTTTGGGACTCTTGAAACAAAATTCCTGCAATCCTTCAAGTAGAAGCCAAACTATGCAAGCAGCTGGAAATTTTATACAGCACTATGTCATATATAGCCAGTTGCAATCTGTGCAAATTTCATAAAATTATCTGCAACCTGATCTCGAACAGTAGGAAGGAAACAAATTGTATTGAAGCGTATACCCAAGATCTCAAACAGGAATTTGGAAAATATAACAATATTTAAAACATCTACATCTGGATTTCAATTGACTCTCAAGAACAGGCGCAAGAGATTAAAACACAATAATGTGATGAATATCGAGCAAAATTCTACGGTGCCTCGCCAGTTAATAAAATGAAAGCTTGCATTTACAAATTTGATGGGTTCTGCCAAAACTAATTGGTGGGCAGTTATTAGGAGGTTGTAGCACGAGCTCATGATCATAGTTAACTGACACGAGGTATAGTCCATGAGGCGGAGCAGAGATGGACAACTTCGCGAGCTCTCTGCGATCAGGGGGCGGCGATGATCTTGGGTACGACGTTAGAAGGAAGTGCTGCTCTTCCAATTTGGAACCAGCAATGCTACCTGCACGATAAGAACCATGAACGAATGCCCGTTACTGGTAAAACATTTCAGTGGGAAAAAGGCTACATGGATGAAAAAGAATGATACAAGTGTTATCTTATAGTTTTATAGCACACTCGGATCAAACTCCTGTTAGTTCTGTTAGTACTACATCTCCTGAATCACCACCTTATTTCAACAATGATGTCCTGTCCATTATTCTTGTCAATTTGCATTTCAATGATCTTCACCATTCATTAATGTTCAGTCAAGTTTGTGAGCATGAAGTGGAGAAAATTAGTGAGCTAGTTTCACAGCCAATTTTGCAACCAGAAGAACAATCAACCCGAAGCTGCAGATTATGGCTGCTGCCATTGTCATTATACATGCAGAGCTTGTTATGTATTTTGGTCAAGGCCCAACTCGGGAGGTGTGCACTGAGACGGGTTGGTTAATAAGATTGAAACTTAATTTGACCTAAAAGGGAAACCCCTAATGGAGTCTTGGGTCTAATCTTAATTTAAACTTTTATCCAGTTTCCTCCCAACTCGATGTGGGACTAATCTCACACTTCTTTCCTTTTAACCAAACTTATGAACTCATACCTCAGCTGGATTAGGATTCCCAATTCTACGGGATGCGAGACACAAATTCTAACAAACTCCACTTTGGCTCGTATCCGATCGAGTCTAAACAATCTCTTTCGCATCATGCAAGGTGGATTGTGCACCAAGTCACTTTCGTTGAGCCCAAACAATCTCTTCAGCATCATGCATGCAAAGCGGATTGTGCGCCAACACCAAATCACTTTCGCTTCCTCAACAGGCCAGCAACGGGGACTAGCCTATTACTCTTTCACTCAGTAAGGCAAACTATTTTTCTTAGCCTGTAACCAGGTCTCTTTCACTTTCTTTACGAATCAGCAAGGCGGACTCTAGCTCATCTTCTAGTGGAGATAAACCCTTGACGTGTCGTAGTGAACCAGGGCGAACTGAAGGCTCAACGAACCATGGGCTCTGGCATGTTATGAATTTGGTTAAGGCCCAAAACATGAGGTGTGACTAAGACAGATTGGTTAATAAGATTGAAACTTAATTTGACCCAAAAGAAAAAAAATCTCTAATGGAGTCTTGGATCCAATCTTAATTTAAACTTTTATCCAATTACCTCTCTACTCGACATGAGACTAATCTCATACCTCTTTCCTTTCAACCAAACTCATAAACTCATATCCTAGCTGGACTAGGATTCCCACTTCGACTGAATGCATGACACATTCTAACAGAACTCAAGCTTGTTTCACAGCTTGGCTCAATTCCTAAATTGCCTCCAATCATGTTGCTTATTGAACCTCTACCTTTTCACCAAGAGATGTTAATTCCTTCCGCAACCCATACCATTGGCAAGGCTTCAAATCATGGTTTAAAATCTCCCTATCAGTATCGTATGGTTTTAGTAGCAATATCATCAATATCGGCCAATACTATGCCGTTAATATCGTATGGGGTAACCTTAAAACCTGATACAATATTGCCGCTATTTATGTGCATCATCCGATATTTGAAAGTTTTCATGGTGGCCAGGTTGGAGTTATCCTTTTGTTATATTTCTAGGTTAGAGCTTTGTACCTTTTCTTTTTCAATCTTTTTTCTGTATTCTGTATATTCAATTTCTTTCTTTGTATGTTTGATTTGATAACTTACTACTTGCTGAAACTAAGAGTCAGGCACCCAAAAGCAAAAATTTCTAATGACCAATGGTTCAATGCAAGGCATGAAACATAGCAAACAGCGAGGAGAGGAGAATATACTAAAGGGCTCTCCTAAAAAATTCAATTTTGACATCAATTTCGTGTAAGAAACGGTTTTCTGAAATGGGTACAAAAGAAATCAGTCAAAAATTGCACATATCACTCTGATCAAAGAACCCAAGCACACTCAAGCTACTATGTAACAAAAAACGATGAGATTAAAAAGAGAAAACTTGGGATTGAACCTGAAAATTTTGTGCCATCATAGGCAATGACCATCCTCCACCTGCGAGATGTCGGAACAGAAAAACTAGCTGATTGTTGCTTGTCCTCTACCTCGTCAACTACGCGCTGCCATTAGAGAGAGAGTTACCAAAGAAACTCAAATGAAATGAGAAAATAAACAAAAATAAGACAAGAAATTTGGAGATTAAGCGGCTCAAGACACTGAAAGAACGGCACGAGAAGCCAGCGGCCGATAACCCCATCTCTCTTTTGACTACTACTCTTCACATCACATGATTTTAGCCGTGGGGGGTGGGTGGGGGGGGTGGGGGGGGGGGGGTGGAGAGACAGTGTCTAAAGAGACATGGGGTTGAATTCTATTAAACTTCATAATTTGATTGGGTTATGGGCTTGGGCCTTTAATTGATCTGACTAAATGGGCTATAAGATGGGCCAAGGATGCACAAAGTCCTTCAGAAAGGGCGAAACAGATACAATTACAATTTATAAGAAAAGAAAAAGAAAATTTATTTTGATTTATGGAACATACATATAAATTTGAGGGGAAGAGTTTCACGTCAAAAGCCCCCTTATTGGAACATACATATAAACATGTATGGATAATATTTTTTTTTCTTCCAGTTTTAGTTACAATGATAATAAAATTTAGTCTTGAGCTTATTCCTGGAACAATAAAAAATATTCGTGTAAGCTTTTCTGAGTATTTTTGATGTTTAAGTATAGCTATAACGTTTTCGGTATTTATAAATGTTAAAAAAAAGTAAGTGTCAATGCAGTACAGTGTTGAACTTTTTTACAGTGGATAAGAGATATGGAGTTCAAATCTCGCTTGTACAAGGTTACTACTTATATTTTAAAAAAAAAGGCAAAAAAAATTAAAAACATTCATACGTCAAATGTGAAGCCGTGTTGTGTCAGAAAGCGTATGAGACACACCTATCGTTCATGATACTTCTACGTTCTATCTTTCTTCCACTTTGATATAAAATTTGTGTTTGGAAAATTAAAGTTGCCATTATTCACTTAATGGCACCTAATTGCTTGTGTAGAGAAACAACATGGTTAACTAAATTGATTTTTGCAGCTCTATTTATGATGCAACAAAAACTTGCAAGTCGGTGAGCTCTTGATTTTTCTATTGATGATGATGATGATGATTATGTAGAAACAATTAAAGAGAAATTGGATGACAACAGAAAAGAATATGACATACATCAAACTAATTGCAGCAAACCTACCTCATAAATCCTGATATCCCCCCCCAAAAAAAAGACCCCACTGTTTTTAGGTAGACATAATAACTTCTTCTCTCATTAATATGGACACAATGACATGACAAATTATAATCTTGACAGAAAAAAAAACCTCAATTATTAGTTGCTTATGTACAATGGAAGCATTTCTGACCACTACAAAGGGGTGGGGAAAAAGTAGCTCCCATTTCTCAAGAGTGGCCACGAGTAGCAGAGAGAGTGAGAGAATCATGTGTGATGCTTCTTTCTTCTTACAAGAAGACCAGAGAGATTTTTCAGAGGTGGCACATTGAGGATCAGTACTTAAAAGTCATGACCAAAAACTTGAGAGGATGTAGCTTTCTTGCAGTTGACTTGCCAGAAAATAGTGGCCAAGAACTAGAGTCGCAGAGAGAGTGAGAGAATCATGTGTGATGCTTCTTACTTCTTGCAAGAAGACCAGAGAGACTTTTCAGAGGTGGCACGTTGAGAATCAGTACCTAAAAGCCATGGCCAAAAACTTAAGAGGATGGAGGCAGTTTCTTTTAGTAGCTTTCTTGCAGTTAACTTGTCAGAAAACTGTGGCCAAGAACAAAAGCCATATGAGACATGGCGCAAAGTGAGTTTGGGCTTTGTGAGGAACAAGGATAGATGTTGCTTCATTTATTTTAGATAAACAGTTCACCTACACATAGAAGATTTTAGCTCTGGGTGAGGTGGTTATGTATCTTGATCATTAAATTCAGGGGAAATTTCCAGGGATTCAGGGATGGGTCTGATTGTTACCCTTAATTTGATACTTGATATTTTATAATTTTTGTTAACATATCATTGTTATTTAATCATTTAAGTTTCTTTCCATAAAGATGGGTCGGCAATGAAGTTACTCTACCTAAGATTTGACAAAAATTTACTACTGATTATCGATAAAAGTTAATTCTCTTATAATTAGTATCAATTTTTGACTAAATACTGTTACCTAAAATCTCAGAATTTAAGAACACTTCTAGAAGAAGAAGAAAAGAAGACAAAAGTTTTAGGAAACTTGCGTTTGGACTAGAAAAAAAATTGAATTTTGTTTAAGCATTTATTAGAAAAATTAGTTTTTATTTCTTGTGGCATAAAAACAAATTTTAAAAAAACATGGCATATAAGAAGTCTCACATCTCCACTATAGACTGTTACGCACGCCAGGGCAACAACCTCTCTAAGGAATCCACCAACCAGACAGAGACAGATGCAGCCAGAGATGTACCCAACACTACAAGAACAGAGAACAATAGAGAAAAGCAATCAACACAGTATTTAACGAGGTTCGACAATTTGCCTACGTCCTCGGGGCAAGGGGGAGAGAGATTTTATTGATTCAACAATCAATACAAGCAAATACAGAGGGATACTTGAGGGATCTTCCTTGGATACAATACATAAGAGCTCTAACCCTTATTTATAGCCACAGAGTCCTAGAGTTTTAGGAAACCCTGATTGGATTTGACTCCAAAACAGAAAAGGAGTCTGAATTTAGAAAGGACAGCAGAATTCGTCTGTCGGTCGACCGGTCGGTCGACCGACTTCTGTCCATGATCGACCGACCCAGTCGACCAGACTCAACCGACCCGGTCAGCCGACCGCTCTCATGCCACGGTCGACGGAGCTGTCGATTGGGCTTTACTTGTGCAGGTCGTGCACATCGGTCGACTGCCCAGTCAACCGAGCTCTGTCACCGGTCGACCGCCACCGGTCGACCAGGCGGTCGATCGGGATTCATCCAAGCCTGCTTCAAAGCTGTTTTCGCTCCTTTGTCTTTCGATCTCTGTGCTATCTTCCTCTATCTCCTCTACAATTCTCCACCTCGTGAAGATTTTTCAAATATGAGCCAAACTCTAACGAACTCCAATATATCACCTGGCGAAATCGACACATTATCTCGGCGAAATTGACACACGATCTCGACTTAAGCGCTCCGGACGAAATCGACACACGATCTCAGCGAAATCGACACACGATCTCAACTTGGCCAATAGATGAAACTTGTTCCTTCAAATGAATCGCCATCACACGTACAACTGATTTTCACTGATCTCACCAGATCCAAATTGAGTTTGTCATCGCTACCTACAACTTCACCAAACTCCAATATCAATCGTAAACTTTCAACTTCAGCTCAGCTATCCAAATGAAATGCACCATACATGTGTTTCCATCACTTCACTTGAAGAGAAATACCATACGAGCCGACCAACGAACGTGTCTCTTACTCAACAACTTCATGAAACTTTATTCCAAATGACCTCAAGAAGAACCTATCATGAGCCAACACTGACTTTCCAACTGACTGGCTCTCTCTAGTCCACGTGTCTTCGAGACGGCCCAACCAAATCTGAATAGAGCACACCAAAACACTATCATCGGCTTCAACAAACTGGATGCACACCCCCTTTATGCAAGTTTAATCATTTTCTCATAGAAGATTAACTGTTCATCGAGATCACAATACTTCACCTCTACGTGAAGTCCAACTCTTCACCTCTACGTGAAGTCTATCTCTTCACCTCTACGTGAAGTCCCAATCAGCTTCTTGAGAACCAAAATAGCTTCATATGGGTTGCATCACCAAATGCTGTGCCTTTACGGCTGCCTATGTACCTTGCCCAAAAGATCAAGCCAACCGTAGTTCATTAAAATGAGCTCCATCAAGCTCAAGCACCTATGACTGAACTTCAGCAGCGAACTTATCTGGCTGAGTCATATGAACCTCCTCACTACCGTCATGGAGAACAACGACTTTCAACTTGAGCTTGTCGCGGTCACAAGCTTGAGATTCATGCTTCTTCACCCACTTTCGTTGTTTTATCGTGGTTCCAATGGCTGTAAACAATTCGACATTCTCATCAATGTCTTCAACTTGTTCAGTATCAAAGGCTACGTGATCTCTACCCGGTGTCACATCAGATGAAGTCTTCACTGATACCAAACCAACTGGAGGTGGTGGAGCAGCATCAACCTCCACCCACTGTGATACTTCCTTGGTCTCCATCCTCTCCACCTGCTATGAGATGGTAGACTTCAACACTGAAGTCTCATCAAATGTGACATGCTGACCCAACACGATCTTCTTGTTTTCGGGGTCCCATAACCTGTAACCTTTCATATTTCTTTTGACACCTAAAAATACAAACTTTTTTCCTCGCAGATTGACCATGCCATCTTTGGCACTAAAGTAGTCCAGACTTCCAAATTCCCGCAGCAAACCATGATCTTGAGTAGCTTTTTCAGACCAAACTTCTAGTGGAGTTTTACCTCCTATCGCAGTCGATGACAATCTATTTATGAGATGGTTAGCATACACAATCACCTCAGCCCAAAACGATTTGTCTAATCGTGTATTGACAACAAACACCAAGCCTTCTCCAGCAAGGAACGATTTATCTCTTTAGCCAACCCATGTATAACTTCTGTGAAGTTAGTACCAATACCAGTGTTTTGGCCAAATTGTAGGAATTGGTTCATGTATCTTTCAACATTACCAATTTGTAGCTCCTTAATCTTCCTACCTGTCTGCTTCTCCATTATTTTCTTCCACTTCATCAACATATCTAGGACTTCACACGTTTGTCTCATGGGATATATCTAACAATGTCTAGATAAATTATCAATAAAAGCGACAAAATATTTGTGACCTCCAAGCGATGCAGTCTTAGTAGGTCTTCAAACGCTTACGTGAACACAATCAAGAAGACCTTCAGAGTGATAAGTATTGGTGCTGAATTTCACCTTCTTCTTCTCTAGAACGCCGTGTTCACCCAATTTCAAGTGGCAGGTAGCAGCACCTTCCGATGATCAATTCTTTGCTGGAGCTTGCAAAGACTTTGCACCTTCGTATATGACCTTCATCTGCCAGATCTGTGTGCGAACATTTTCTGAAGAAATAGAAGTTTTCACCTGACCTGTAAATGTACTACCCTTCAAGTAGTAGAGATTTCTCCGGCGAATGCCCTTCATAACTACCACTGAGCTTTTGGTCATCTTGAGAACACCATCTCGTATAGATACCATCAGACTTAACGCTTCCAAAGCACCAATAAAGATAAGATTCCTTTTGAGTTAAGGTACATAAGTTACCTCCTTCAATTCTCAAACTATCCCATCAAATATCTTGATACAGACTGTACCAATCCCTTTCACATTACATGGATGATCATCACCCATGGCCGTGAAGCATCCATCTAGCTTCTCAAAGCTAGAAAATCAGTCCCTATTCGGGCACATATGATAGTGTGGCACCCTGATCCCGCGGGTACGGAGACATTACTGTGACGTATATACGCAGGTCAGAAATACCTTTACGCATATACGCTAAGTATCAGTACAGGCAAGAATCAAAGTATGAAAGCACAGTGGTAATATACATTCCAACAGAAAAGTACAAGTACATGGTTATCACAAAAAGAGATACAATATTATAGGAATATTACATCACTAGAAAATACAAGAGTACATAATGCGAAGAGATATACAAAAGCTGAGAGGTGCTCTCGAGCAGCAAGAGGGCCTCGGGAGCCAAACAAGCGAGGAACTAGAAGGAAGAGCTGCGGCGATATCTAAGTTTCTGCTATGCTCTGACCACCACTGGAGGATCCGCTGCGCGCTCTGATCAGCTACAGCCAAGCCGTCATGATCTAGCGTCTAGAATCTGGACATGAGAATTCAGGGTTATCAGATGCAACATGCGAGTACATATAGTAAAGCAAGTGACGTGCATAATAGGTACATGTGTATAGGAAAAGTGTATCATAAATATAAGCACATATGAATATGAAACGAGACAGTAAGTAAAGTAACTATAAGAAAATCAATTATATAAGCCCACATTATCGATCCGTGAGATTAGTACATCAAAGGAATAATCCAAATAAGGAAACCCTCATATATATACCCTATACCTCACGTAACTGTAGTCTGAGTTTATATAATCTAACTTTACTTTCACAATAGCATAATAATGAAACATTATGGAAGTAATCAAGCAATCCAAAAAGATAGCACATGCATAAGTGGTGAGCAGTATAGATCAAGAGTACAACTAGTCATATATCAGGAGCATGTTATTATTAAATTATTAAGACTCATCTGATTTGTATACGTCGGTATGTGTCCTATCCCACATATCTCAGCATACAGGCCAAAGAGTAAGTTATTAGAAACTGATGGAGATCAACGAACCATGCTTAGAATGGGTCCCGTATATGCCCGGGACAACGGTCAAGGAGTATCCGGTGCTGAGCCAAAACATACCGCTAGGTACCGGGACTTATTGTACGCCCGAACAGGAATAGGATATCACCACTCCCACAGGAATAAGCCCAGGGGCTTATGGTACAACCGGTAGGCAGGAGAGTAGGGGTGCCAGTACACCCCACGGAAGCGCCTGGTGGCCTCCAGGTCGAATCCAAGTATATGGCCGCGCGACACTATAAGACCATCATAAACATGGAGACTATAATGGTACTCATCAGTTTCCCCCATCTCGGTATAAGTTGTCTAATTATTACCATTTGTTCAGTGATAATGTCCACAGGGTGTTCATAGTAATCCTATATTCATGGTTATCCTATTACGGGGATCAACAGGAGTATAGTCTTAAGAGTAATATCAGGAGCCTCCCTATTTCAGGGGTTCAAGTATACAGGAGTTTAGGAGTACAGGAGTCCAGAAGTACCAAATGCCTGATGATAATATAATAATCATGCCAAGTTCCCATAAAAGTGATAGTCATGAATATGTCATATAATACAGGTATCAGGGGTGGTAGTGTCCGGTCAAGGGTCACGATGTCAAGTCAATATACTTGTACCACATAAAAGCATATCAAGTAAGGGTTAGCATGTGTCATATACTAGGGGTCAGGATCAGGTGACAAGTATGACACAAATCAAGTACCGGTGCCATAAATCATGCATCAAGTATAACATGTCAAGTGCCGGTGTAAATACCATGTGCTGGTGTAAATACCGAGTGCCAGTGTCCTAAATCATATATCAAGTATAGCATACCAAGTGCCGGTGTAAATACCGAGTGCCAGTGTAAATACCGAGTGCTAGTGTAAATACCGTGTGTTGGTGTAATGTATAGCAAGGGGTCATGTACTAAAAATTACAATAGCAACTGTTAGGCATGTTACGATAGTAATACGATGTCCACATATCAACATCATGATATAAATCAAGAGTAATTATTTTTAAGTTAATAATAAGCACTCGCCTGAAACCGGAATGAAATACTGGTTAAAAATCTGAGAAATCTGAGAACCGGTGCGAGCAAGCCACTAGCCCATAAATATATATTAAAATATATAAATATAAATATTTTTATAATTATTAGAGAGAGTATGAGAGAGGAGAGAGAGAGGAGAGAGAAAGTTGTAGGAAGGAGAGAGAGAATATGGTATTTTTTTGAAAAGGAATATGAATTAAAAGGGGAGGGGTAGGGTTGTAAATATAGGGAAGTAATTTGAGGGAGAGGTAGAGGGTATTTTAGGGAGTAAAGAAGTGTGTATTTATTTTAGGGAAAAGAAAGAGAAAAGAAAGGAAAGAAAGAAAGAAAGAAAGAAAAGAAGAAAGAAAGAAAGAAAAGAAATGGTGGGGGAGAGGTGGCCGGCCGGCCACCTGCCGGCGGCCCTGGGCGGCAGCACCGCTGCCCTGGTGGTGGTGGGGCGCGCACGCGGTAGCCCTAGGGGGGAGGGGAGGTAGAGTCTTTTTGTTGTGGGTTGTTGTTGTTGTTTGTGTTGTTGAAGGAGGTGGTGGGTGGTAGTTGAAGGTGGTTGGTGGTGGTGGGGAGTTACAGGAGGAGAAGGAGGAGGTGATGATGGGGTGGTTAGAGTGGTGGAATTAGTGAAGATGAGGGTAAATTTTGGAGAAGAGAAAGAAGATAAGGAGATTGGTTATGTTGAAATTGAAGAAGGAGGAGGGGTTTTTGGGGTTGATGGAAGTGGAGAAGGAAGTGGGGAGGTTGGGGGTGTGTGGCTAGTGGCTAGGGGCGGCAGGCGGCGGCGATGGTGGAGGCGGCGACCATGAAGAGGAGTTGGTATTTGGTGTTTTGTTTGAAGTGGTTTGGAGTTAAAATGAAATTAGAAATGGAAAGAGAAGGAAGGAGGAAGGAGATTAAATGGAGAAGGAAGATAATGACGATGATGAAAGGGGATAGGGGAAGATGGGCTGCAGCAGCAGCCCATCATGCCCTGCTGCAGCTGTTGCGGCTGCGGCAATAAAGGGGAGCAGGGTATGGGGGTTGAGTGAAAGGGAAGAAAAGAAAAGAAGAAAATAAAGAAAATTAAAGAAAAGGAAAAAAATAAGAAAAAAGAAAATAAAATAGTTTAAAATTTTTATTATTAAATAATTTATTTATTATAATTTCTAAAAGTACAAAGTAGGAGAGTAGAGAAGGAAAAAGTAAGAAAAGAAATTATCGGTAAATAATATTATTATTTTAATAGGACGAAAATTTGACTGTTTCAGAAACGTTCCAAAAAATTCTTCAAAAAAATATTATTTTAAGTTGCCCAATGAAATCAGATTCAAGAAATTCATTATAGCTTTCAAAATAAAAATCCTAAAATCTTCCGGCGATACCGGCCGACACCAGAATCGGTGAAATTTTGATAAATTTTAAAAAATTCTGAAAAATATATTTAGATAGAAAATGAAATTTAAAAAGTATTGTGAAATCCATTTTTGAAAATTTAATCCTATTAAAAAACTAAAAAAATCTGGGAATCAGTCAGCGATGCCGACCGACACCGGTTTTGGAGATTTTGCAGAAAAATTCTGAAAAATTCCAGACTATTAGAAAATATTAGAAAATAGTGTCTAAAACTGAAATCGGTCAAATCAGACTATCAAAAGGTCAAATCGCGCTATAGGCTGGCATCAGGTTCCTGGTCCGGGTCAGGGCTGACTCTAGGTCTGAGAATCTAGATCTGATACACTATAATATAATCAATCACCACTTAAAAACAAATACTGAAAGAAAATTATAATAATTCTGTCAAAAAGTCAGGACACGTATCTGGGTACGTATCCCGGGAACGGGGTGCTACAGATAGGTAGCTCATGTATCTAAAATTCACTCAGCATTATCTAAGTAACTAACAGTAGGAGTAGTAACAGAGAGAGTACCAATGAGTCTGAATTGATCCATCCGCCTGTGAAGTACTGGCTTGAGTACTGACCACCTTTGCGAAGTTTGCCTTAGTCAACGGCTCTTTCTTCTTACCTTTGGCCTTCGGACAATCAACTTTTCAATGCCCTAACTTCTTACACAAGGCGCACTGATTCCTCTTCAGATATCTGAAGCCTGATCTGGACTTCGATCTTCCTGATCACCTTTGCTCTTCCGATTGGAACTCCTGTCTCTTACCACAAATGCCTCTGTTGTTGTTCTCCTAGAAGAAGACAGTCTATCCTGCCTTCTTATTTCATAATTCACAAGAGCAACAGACACGTTGTTAGGGGATTTTCTTCCATTGATCAATGTAAGAGTAAAGGTCTCATACTCTTCTTTAGGAAGAGAATTCAATAGAATTACCGTCTTATCTTCTTCATCGATCTTTACATCCACATTAACTAGATCTGTACTTTATGTAGCTATTCATGTGTTCATTAATGGAGCATCCTCTTTACATCTGAAAATGATAAAGCTTACTCTTCAACTGCAACCGCGATTCAACGCTTTTCGTCAGATACTTTTTCTCCAGGATCTCCCACAGCTGTCTCGCAGATGTTTCATGCAACACATTATAATTGATGTCTTGTGTCAGATAAGACCTAATCAAACCACACGCCATCCTGTTCACCTTGTCCCAATCTTCTTCAGTAGTTGACTTGCACATCTTCTCCAATCGTAAAGTGTCTTTGAGATTTAATGTTGTCAATGCATCCATCACCTCAAATCTCCACATACCGAAGTTGTTCCTATCGTGAACTTCACCACATCAATCCTCTACGAATGTGGATTTATGGATTTCCCCGTGTGTACTTTCTCCTGCCATCTTCTCAACTAATTCCTCAATGCAATATAGAAACAAGTGGAGTTAGATGAAACAAACTAGATAAAGATAGGATCTTTATCTCCACGTGAAACCCTCGAAGAGTTTCCGAAGCAATACTCCTCCGAACTGATTCTTCGAGCAATTCACACATGGTTTTGAGATCGACATACGATCCCACAAACAGTCCCAATGTTGCTCTGAGATCGACACGCGATCTCCACCAAACAGCTATTGATGCCATTGGAATAAACACATGATCCCATGATGAACCTGGAATGCTCTGATACCATTGCGCGCGTCAGGGCAACAATCTCTCTGAGGAATCTATCAACAAGACAGAAATAGATGCAGTCAGAGATGTACCCAACACGACAAGAATAGAGAACAATAGATAAAAGCAATCAACACAGTATTTAACGAGGTTCGGAAATTTGCCTACTGTTCGAAAGGAGGAATTGAATTAAGCAAGAGTTCAGAGTAAACCGTTTATGTTCGTATGTTGATGATCAAACTCTGAATATATATGAAGTTTTACTTTACTCCTTCGAATTACTGTTCGTAGCACAAGCTACAATAGGTCGTATCCGCAGATAGGGCTAGCGATGGAAGCGTTCACGATTTTTATGTTGATGTTTTTGAGAAGAAAAACAAAGGTTCTTCTTTGTTTAAAAATTAAAAAACAAGATAAAGTAGAAAGAGAGTGAAGAATCTTTGTAGAGTTTTTAAGAAAAGGAAAACGGAATGAAAAAAACGGTAATGTGTAAAAAGAGAAAGTTTTTAAAAAAGGGTTTTAGAATTCGATAGAGAGAGAGCCATGACTAACTAACATTCTACACTACTAACTTACTAAGCTCGTTGGGTGATTCATACCTCATGTAGATTCATTGTCAATAGTATATCTTGCTTTATCAAATTAATATGTTGTCTAAAATTGAGGATGTGTTCTCATCTAGGCTTGGTTAGGTGGCCTCCTTAGATCATTGGCTCCCAATAGATTCTCAATAATGGAACATAAGTATTCACATTTAGGTATGCTAAGTAAGAATGTAAGATTCATTAGTCTATTAGAGCTATAACAAGCTAGCATGAAATAAGAAACTTGTACAATAGGTGTTAGCATGCTAAAGTGATCCATCTTTGTGTTCCATCAAGGCACTTCTTCAAGAGACAAGGCTCTAAATGAGGCACACATGAATCATATGGATGTGATACAAAGCATTCACTAGAATTGAAACACTATTCATCTTCATTGGGAATAAAAAGACTTGTAATTACAAGACTAGAAATAAAAACATCTAATGATTCATATTAGTTAGCAATCACCTAAGAGTTAGTGGTTAGTAGTGTTAGAGGTTAGTTAGTCATGTTAGTAGATTAGTTAGCGATAGAAAAGAAAAACAAGTAAGATGACATGGTAGAAAACAAGTGAAAGAAAGTAAAGAACTTGAAAACTAAATGCAATAGAAGAAGAAAGATTTGAGGAAGGAAGCTTGAGCCTTTGTATTGAGTTGTCACTTCTTCAATTAAAAGATCTCTCTCACCCTCACTCTCTCTTTTCTGGATCTAGAAGGAGAAAATGAAAATTACACAAGAAGACTAAAAAGAATTTAAAGAAATTCTAAATATTTGCCTAAACAAAAATGCTATTCTCTCCTCTCTTTTTACAGAGGCCCTGGGGGTCTATTTATAGGTTTTAAGAGAAGACCATATCCCATAACAACCGTAGGATTAATCGCTTGATCAACAGCCAAAGAAGTGCCGCAGATCCGCGGTCAGGGCCGCGTTTTCGCGGCAGCATCTTGGCCGCCAACGATTTCTCTGATATTCCGTTACGCTGCGTGTGCCAAGCTAGAGATTCTAGAAGTTAGAGAATATGCCTTAGTGCATTCCAGAATTCGGCTTCCCTGTTGTGGGCTCCTAAAAACTCCTTTAATTTTTTAAAAATCCCAAGTTTTGGGCCTTCTTCTCCATTAAAGAATGGACCTGAAAAATAAGAGAGAAAAGCAATAAAAATCCTATTTTTATTAACATAAAACATGGTAAGGTGGTATAAAATGATGCAAAATGAACTCCAATCACACCTCCATACCTAGCTTTTACTCGTCTCCGAGCAAAATAAGTAATGAAAAAAAGAAAAACCCTAACTAAATTATTACACCACTTTCGTAGGTGACACGATTGCACTGAGCTCGTGCAACAAACCTTAAACCTCTAGGTTACCCTAGAGGAGGAGTGATGTCTCCTGAGGTTTTTCAGCGGCTTGCACCCACAAAATCCAAAGTAAAAGAAAAAAATGTTAATGATTTTTCGAAAAAAGAAAATGTAACACCCCGCTCCCAGAATACGTACTTAGTTGCGTATTCAGATTTTTTCGACCGTATTTTCGATTTACTTCCTGTATTTGTTTTGTATTATGAATTATTTATATGATCATTTTGTTTTGGATCCGGATTCACGGACTCGGAGTCAGCCCTAGTCTGAACCGAGGACCTGATCCTAGGGTATTACTCGATTTGGTCTTTCTGATATTTAGATTTGACCGATTTCAGTTTTAAATATCATTTTCCAATATTCTAGATTTTCTATGATTTTCTGGAATTTTCTTGAATTAAATTGGAAATCTTCAAAACCGGTGTCGACCAGTGCCGCTGACCGATTCCTGGATTTTTAACTTACAAACGGATTGGAATTTCAAGAAGTGTCTTTTTACATTATTTCTTAAAATCACATTTCCTATCTAAATACTTTTTCTGAGGATTTTATGAATTTATGAAAATTCCACCGGATTCGGTGTCGGCCAGTATCGCTGGTTGATTCCAGGATTTTTAGTTTACAATCGGGATTGAATTTCTGAATTCTACTTTCACTTTACTTCTTAAAATCATATCTTATTCTTTAATACATTTTCTGTGATTTTTCAGAATTTATCAAAATCCGGCCGACCCGGTGTAGACCAGTATCGGCGGTTGACTTCCGGAATTTTAATTTGAAAATGAGATTTTATTTCTGAAAACCGATTTCATATTATTTCTCAGGATGACGTTTTCTACTTCCGGGTATTTTTGGGGATTTTTCTGGAACAGTCGATTTTTCGCGACCATATTATAATATTATTATTTTTCAAATCTTTCTTTTCTTTCTTTCCTTTCTTTTCTCCCACCAACCCCTGCAGCCCACTCCTCTTCACGTGGGCGACACACACTCCATTCCTCTCTCCCATCCATCACCATCACACCCTTTTTCTTTTTCTTTTTCTTTTCTATTTCTTTCTTTTCTTCTTCACTCCTCCTCATCTCTTTTCTTCTTCTTCTTCTCCTCCAAGAGAGGCCAGCACCCCACCGGCCACCACCACCTCCGGCCACCTCGTCGTCGGCGTAGAGGACCCCCATCTCCGGCCAAACTTCATCTCCTCCATCACCAACAACATAACCACCATCTCCATCTCCTTCCTCCTCAAAGCCACCATCAAATCCACCTTCTTCTTCTCCAATTAACCACCTCCACCACCATCTTCTCCACCCAAACTCCACCCCTACAACACCCAACTTCTCCTCCTCCTCCTCCCATCTCCTCCAATTCCTCCACCACCTCCTCAAAACACCACCAAAAACATCAATTCCACCACCACCACAAAACTCCCCCCTTTTTCCCTCTTACCTTTTGGGGTGGCCGGCGCCACCCCGGGCTTGTGCGCCGCCGGCGGAGCGCCGGCGGCCGTGGGCGGCCAGGGGGCCCACCTGGGCCCCCTGTGCGTGGGCTGAGGGGGGCAACAGCCCCCTCTCTTCCTCTCTGTTGAGGGGGCAGCGGCCCCCTCTTTCCTCCCTCTCCTGGGGAGTGGGCAGCGCCACTCCCCTCCTTGCCGGCGGCCGGCGCCGCCGCCTGGCCGGCGGCCTGGCCGAGCGCCCCCAGAGGGGGGCGCTGTGCTGTGAGAGGGGGGCAACCGCCCCCCTTCTCTCTCTCTCTCTCCTATTGACACTCCCCCCTTCTCTGTTTCTCTCTCCTGGATCTCAAACTCTCTCTCTCATCTCTCTCTCCTGGTTCTCTCTCTCTCTCCTATTCTCACTCTCCCTCTCTCTCCTGTCTTCCCTCTCTCTACTCTCTCTCTCTCTGTGTCTCTCACTCACTCTAGACCTCTCCCTCCTCTTTATTATTTGCTGACGCGGATCTCACCCCGCGTGCGGGCGACCCCTTAACGTGGATCTTCGCGTTCTTGATAACACGACGCGGAGTTAATGACCGCGTCTGTGTTCTCCTCGTTCTAACGCGACGCGGGACCCACGACCGCGTCTGCGTTCTCCTCGCGTCCTGATTTGAACGTGAGTCTCGAACCCTGCGTTTGTGGCTCCTACGCAACGCGACTCCCGCGTCTGTGATTCCTGCGTTTGCTAATCCCGCGACGCGACTCCCGCGTCTGCGACCCCCGCGTCTCACTCCCAAAACCCGCGTCTCCCTGTGTCTCTTTCTCTCTCTAAACCTCCCCCTCTAGTTCTCCTTCTCTCTCTAGGTTTCTCTCTTTCTCTCTCTAACTCTTTCTCTCCTCTTCACCTTCTCTCTCCAACATTTATATATTATTATATTTTATGGCGCGTGCGCGAGTTCCATGGATTCCAGACTTTTCGGCTTTTCGGTGATTTAGGCGAGTGTTCTCGCTCTCGCCCCCATTTGGGTTTCCCGCTTCGTCGGGTCGACATGTGTTTTACTCCATGTTTTCATGTATTATGTATTGGGCTGAGTCCCTATATTTGTGTATGGTCGAGTGCCAATATCTGGACATGTATTGCTCTGTGACGAATGCTTGTATTATGGTAGGTTATTTATTGTTCATGTGGTACTAACATTGCAGGTCTCTCAGCCTTTAACCTCCGGTCACTCACTATCTCGAAAGGGAAGTGATTGGGGCCGGCAGGTCTCTCCGTTCTTCAGCCTCTGGTCACTCACTATCTCGAAAGAGAGGTGATTGGGACCGTCAGGTTTCCCAGTGCAGCCTCCAGTCACTCACTATCTCGAAAGAGAGGTGATTGGGACCGTCAGGTTTCCCAGTGCAGCCTCCGGTCACTCACTATCTCGAAAGGGAAGTGATTGGGACCGTCAGGTCTTCGGCTCCGCCTGGTTGTCATGATCAGCGTTCAGTGCTTTACCACTTGATTCGTCTAGGTGAGATGCTGCCGGATTTCCTACTCGCACCTTAAGCCGAGTTGTCCCGGTAACCTTGCCAGACGCTCCAGTGTTAAATCCTATTTGCTGTCTGTATTTCCAGCTCGCTCAGCTCCGCTTGGTTGTGCTCAGCTACTGCTTTATTACATATTACTATTTAACACATGTATATCACCTGACAACTGATTTGTTATCACATAACATCAGACATGCTACCACTTGGCAAGACCTCTTGTTATGATATGACTTGCCACTGGACTAGCATCAATCTCTTGACATGACTTGTCACCTGTCTAATATCATCCTCCTGTCATGCTATCACTTGACACCCAGCATGATATACTTGACTCTTATGATTATCACGATAACGGGAATGATGACCTGGCATCTTGATAGTACAAACTGTACTCCTGTTACTCATGTGATACCTTATAGTACGAACCAGTACTCCTGAGATACATGTATTCCTGACTTGTTCTTGCTCATTCCCGGAATCTGATAATCATCTAATAATTCATAAAAGGAACAACTTGCATCGGGTCGGGGAAAACTTGCGGCTATCAATATGTGTTCGTGTTTACAGTGGTATTAGGCACGTTGTGCAACTAAAACTTCCGGTCTGACCTGTGGGCCTCCAGGCGACCGAGGGGAGTGCTGGCTCCCTCCTTCCTGGTACCATCATGATAAGGGCATACATAAGTCCCTCCTGTTAGCCTTGCGGCTGGTTCTGTTACCAAGCAACGGAACAATCCTGGGCCGTGGTCCCGGGTATGTACGGGACCCACTGTAAACATAGTTCGTTGATACCCCGCTGGTTTCCAATAACAACCTTGCTTTACTCGGATATGGATATATGTGTGCTGGGACGCTAGTTCACATATCTAGATATCAGGGTAAGACAAGTAATAATAATAATAAAGTGCCAAGATGATAACCTGCTCTTTAAGTTGTAAGTAGAAGTATGTGGAATGGGACGCATACTGAAGCCTGCAACTTAAACGGCTATGAATCTGTGATATGCCTTACCATATTTGCTTGTCCGGGATTTTACTTCGGATTTTCGGCTTTATGAGTATTATAGTATTAACTGCTCATGCTCTGCTTTATCCCTTGTATCCATCTGCCTCCTGTTCATTTTCTTATCATGCCCTGAGTACAGTCGGGTTGTATGTGCTTGGATTATGGTGACATGAGACAAAGGTATATAGATGAGGGTTTCCTGTTTGGATTATTCCTTCGACGTACTAGTCTTATGAAGCCGTGATCTGAAACCATACAATCAGATTTGCTCGTCCTCGGCTTTATTGGTTTTATCGCTTTACATATACTTACCCTTGCTCGCCACTTGGCTTTTGCTTCACCACTCGCCTGGAGAGTTTCATCTGACTCCCCTGGATCCTCATGTCCAGGTCATGGAGCTTGGAGCGTGTGGATTCCCCGGTTGCTGATCAGAGTGGCGCAGCTGAAGCATGGATCCCCAGCAGACCGTCTGAAGCTCTATCCTTCCAGGCCCCCTTGTTCGGCTCTAGAGTTTCCCTGTTATGACTCTGAGCCTCCATTTGTACTGTTCATACTTGTACATCTCTTTGTAATCTCGCAATTGCGCATATCAGTGATGTAATATTCATGTAATATTGGATCACCTCTGGTGATAACTTTGTAATTGTACTCATATGTTGGAATGTATAATGCACCACTTGCTTCCGTACTCTGATTCTTGCCTGTACTGATGCTTAGCGTATATACGTGAGGGTATTTCTGACCTGCGTATATACGTTGCAGTAACGTCTCCGTACCCGTAGGATCGGGGCGTTACAGGTTGGTATCAGAGCTTAGGCTCTCACCTCCTCAGTACGTCCAGATGGCAAATTAATGGTAAAGAAATTTGCAACTGGAATGCATGAGTCCTGATTATATAATCCAACTACAAGTACAGAGTTATCTATTTTCTTGATCATCTCTCCTTTGATCCCTAATCCTTCCTATCTTACCCGGTTTTGGTTTTTTTGAAGCCTTTATACCAACTTAAGATATAGATATACCAGAGGGGTAGTGGCTGGTTCTGAATGAAGCTATTTTGTGATCTCTTCGGTCAACTCTGTGAAGCTTGGGTATTCTCAGGATTGATCCCGATCGGGTTATCTTTCAGAAGTCAGTACTCGGAATTCTCTACGGATATTCTATATTCTCGGCTATATCTTTCTGTGATCGATGCCGGGTATTCGAAATTCTCAATTATCGGTCTTCTTTATTTATGCTCAGTATTATCAGGGTTTTCTTTATCTTCAGTATTCCGGCTCATTCTTGGAGCGACATTAAGTGTGCAGTACAGCGGGAATTCTATTACAAAGTTATGTTATCAGTCGGTATTATTCAGCATTGTTTGAAGATTTGTACAGACGAAAGTGCAGAGGATGTCTATATCCTGATTATTGTTCCGTTAACTTGAGGGCCCTACCAATAGTGCTTCATATCTTAATTGGTATAAATTCTACCCTTGTCCTCCTTGTGTTCAATTTACCCCTTATCGAAATTGCGAGGACGCAATTTTTTGTAAGGTGGATGGATTGTAACACCCCGCTCCCAGAATACGTACTTAGTTGCGTATTCAGATTTTTTCGACCGTGTTTTTCGATTTACTTCCTGTATTTGTTTTGTATTATGAATTATTTATATGATCATTTTGTTTTGGATCCGGATTCACGGACTCGGAGTCAGCCCTAGTCTGAACCGAGGACCTGATCCTAGGGTATTACTCGATTGGTCTTTATGGTATTTAGATTTGACCGATTTCAGTTTTAAATATCGTTTTCCAATATTCTAGATTTTTATGATTTTCTGAAATTTTCCTGAATTAAATTGGAAATCTTCAAAACCGGTGTCGACCAGTGCCGCTGACCGATTCCCGGATTTTTAACTTACAAACGGATTGGAATTTCAAGAAGTGTCTTTTACATTATTTCTTAAAATCTCATTCCTATCTAAATACTTTTTCTGAGGATTTTATGAATTTATGAAAATTCCACCGGATTCGGTGTCGGCCAGTATCGCTGGTTGATTCTAGGATTTTTAGTTTACAATCGGGATTAAATTTCTGAATTCCGCTTTCACTTTACTTCTTAAAATCATATCTTATTCTTTAATACATTTTCTGTGATGATTTTCGGAATTTATCAAAATCCGGCCGACCCGGTGTAGACCGGTATCGGCGGTTGACTTCCGGAATTTTAATTTGAAAACGGGATTTTATTTCTGAAAACCGATTTCATATTATTCCTCAGGATGACATTTTCTACTTCCGGGTATTTTTGAGGATTTTTCTGGAACAGTCGATTTTTCGCGACCATATTATAATATTATTATTTTTCAAATCTTTCTTTTCTTTCTTTCTTTCCTTTCTTTTCTCCCACCAACCCCTGCAGCCCACTCCTCTTCACGTGGGCGACACACACTCCATTCCTCTCACCCATCCATCACCATCACACCCTTTTTCTTTTTCTTTTTCTTTTCTATTTCTTTCTTTTCTTCTTCACTCCTCCTCATCTCTTTTCTTCTTCTTCTTCCTCCTCCAAGAGAGGCCAGCACCCCACCGGCCACCACCACCTCCGGCCACCTCGTCGCAGGCGTAGAGGACCCCCATCTCCGGCCAAACTTCATCTCCTCCATCACCAACAACATAACCACCATCTCCATCTCCTTCCTCTCTCAAAGCCACCATCAAATCCACCTTCTTCTTCTCCAATTAACCACCTCCACCACCATCTTCTCCACCCAAACTCCACCCCTACAACACCCAACTTCTCCTCCTCCTCCTCCCATCTCCTCCAATTCCTCCACCACCTCCTCAAAACACCACCAAAAACATCAATTCCACCACCACCACAAAACTCCCCCCTTTTTCCCTCTTACCTTTTGGGGTGGCCGGCGCCACCCCGGGCTTGTGCGCCGCCGGCGGAGCGCGGCGGCCGTGGGCGGCCAGGGGGCCCACCTGGGCCCCTGTGCGTGGGCTGAGGGGGGCAACAGCCCCCCTCTCTTCCTCTCTGTTGAGGGGGCAGCGGCCCCCTCTTTCCTCCCTCTCCTGGGGAGTGGCTGGCGCCACTCCCCTCCTTGCCGGCGGCCGGTGCCGCCCGGCGCCGCCGCCTGGCCGGCAGCCTGGCCGAGCGCCCCCAGAGGGGGCGCTGTGCTGTGAGAGGGGGGCAACCGCCCCCTTCTCTCTCTCCTGTTGACACTCCCCCCTTCTCTGTTTCTCTCTCCTGGATCTCAAACTCTCTCTCTCTCATCTCTCTCTCTCTCCCCCTGGTTCTCTCTCTCACTCACTCACTCTCTCTCTCTCTCTCTCCTATTCTCACTCTCCCTCTCTCTCCTGTCCTCCCTCTCTCTACTCTCTCTCTCTCTCTGTGTCTCTCACTCACTCTAGACCTCTCCCTCCTCTTTATTATTTGCTGACGCGGATCTCACCCCCGCGTGCGGGCGACCCCTTAACGCGGATCTTCGCGTTCTTGATAACACGACGCGGAGTTAATGACCGCGTCTGTGTTCTCCTCGTTCTAACGCGACGCAGGACCCACGACCGCGTCTGCGTTCTCTTCGCGTCCTGATTTGAACGCGAGTCTCGAACCCCGCGTTTGTGGCTCCTACGCAACGCGACTCCAGCGTCTGTGATTCCTGCGTTTGCTAATCCCGCGACGCGACTCCCGCGTCTGCGACCCCCGCGTCTCACTCCCAAAACCCGCGTCTCCCTGTGTCTCTTTCTCTCTCTAAACCTCCCCCTCTAGTTCTCCTTCTCTCTCTAGTTTCTCTCTTTCTCTCTCTAACTCTTTCTCTCTCCTCTTCACCTTCTCTCTCCAACATTTATATATTATATTTTATGGCGCGTGCGCGAGTTCCATGGATTCCAGACTTTTCGGCTTTTCGGTGATTTAGGCGAGTGTTCTCGCTCTCGCCCCCATTTGGGTTTCCCCGCTTCGTCGGGTTGACATGTGTTTTACTCCATGTTTTCATGTATTATGTATTGGGCTGAGTCCCTATATTTGTGTATGGCCGAGTGCCAATATCTGGACATGTATTGCTCTGTGACGAATGCTTGTATTATGGTAGGTTATTTATTGTTCATGTGGTACTAACATTGCAGGTCTCTCAGCCTTTAACCTCCAATCACTCACTATCTCGAAAGGAAGTGATTGGGGCCAGCAGGTCTCTCCGTTCTTCAGCCTCCGGTCACTCACTATCTCGAAAGAGAGGTGATTGGGACCGTCAGGTTTCCCAGTGCAGCCTCCGGTCACTCACTATCTCGAAAGAGAGGTGATTGGGACCGTCAGGTTTCCCAGTGCAGCCTCCGGTCACTCACTATCTCGAAAGGGAAGTGATTGGGACCGTCAGGTCTTCGGCTCCGCCTGGTTGTCATGATCAGCGTTCAGTGCTTTACCACTTGATTCGTCTAGGCGAGATGCTGCCGGATTTCCTACTCGCACCTTAAGCCGAGTTGTCCCGGTAATCTTGCCAGACGCTCCAGTGTTAAATCCTATTTGCTGTCTGTATTTCCAGCTCGCTCAGCTCCGCTTGGTTGTGCTCAGCTACTGCTTTATTACATATTACTATTTAACACATGTATATCACCTGACAACTGATTTGTTATCACATAACATCAGACATGCTACCACTTGGCAAGACCTCTTGTTATGATATGACTTGCCACTGGACTAGCATCAATCTCTTGACATGACTTGTCACCTGTCTAATATCATCCTCCTGTCATGCTATCACTTGACACCCAGCATGATATACTTGACTCTTATGATTATCACGATAACGGGAATGATGACCTGGCATCTTGATAGTACAAACTGTACTCCTGTTACTCATGTGATACCTTATAGTACGAACCAGTACTCCTGAGATACATGTATTCCTGACTTGTTCTTGCTCATTCCGGAATTTGATAATCATCTAATAATTCATAAAAGGAACAACTTGCATCGGGTCGGGGAAAACTTGCGGCTATCAATATGTGTTCGTGTTTACAGTGGTATTAGGCACGTTGTGCAACTAAAACTTCCGGTCTGACCTGTGGGCCTCCAGGCGACCGAGGGGAGTGCTGGCTCCCTCCTTCCTGGTACCATCATGATAAGGGCATACATAAGTCCCTCCTGTTAGCCTTGCGGCTGGTTCTGTTACCAAGCAACGGAACAATCCTGGGCCGTGGTCCCGGGTATGTACGGGACCCACTGTAAACATAGTTCGTTGATACCCCCGCTGGTTTCCAATAACAACCTTGCTTTACTCGGATATGGATATATGTGTGCTGGGACGCTAGTTCACATATCTAGATATCAGGGTAAGACAAGTAATAATAATAATAAAGTGCCAAGATGATAACCTGCTCTTTAAGTTGTAAGTAGAAGTATGTGGAATGGGACGCATACTGAAGCCTGCAACTTAAACGGCTATGAATCTGTGATATGCCTTACCATATTTGCTTGTCCGGGATTTTACTTCGGATTTTCGGCTTTATGAGTATTATAGTATTAACTGCTCATGCTCTGCTTTATCCTTGTATCCATCTGCCTCCTGTTCATTTTCTTATCATGCCCTGAGTACAGTCGGGTTGTATGTGCTTGGATTATGGTGACATGAGACAAAGGTATATAGATGAGGGTTTCCTTGTTTGGATTATTCCTTCGACGTACTAGACTTATGAAGCCGTGATCTGAAACCATACAATCAGAGTTGCTCGTCCTCGGCTTTATTTGGTTTTATCGCTTTACATATACTTACCCTTGTTCGCCACTTGGCTTTTGCTTCACCACTCGCCTGGGGAGTTTCATCTGACTCCCCTGGATCCTCATGTCCAGGTCATGGAGCTTGGAGCGTGTGGATTCCCCCGGTTGCTGATCAGAGTGGCGCAGCTGAAGCATGGATCCCCAGCAGACCGTCTGAAGCTCTATCCTTCCAGGCCCCCTTGTTCGGCTCTAGAGTTTCCCTGTTATGACTCTGAGCCTCCATTTGTACTGTTCATACTTGTACATCTCTTTGTAATCTCGCAATTGCGCATATCAGTGATGTAATATTCATGTAATATTGGATCACCTCTGGTGATAACTTTGTAATTGTACTCATATGTTGGAATGTATAATGCACCACTTGCTTCCGTACTCTGATTCTTGCCTGTACTGATGCTTAGCGTATATACGTGAGGGTATTTCTGACCTGCGTATATACGTTGCAGTAACGTCTCCGTACCCGTAGGATCGGGGCGTTACAGAAAAGGAAGAAAAACGTTTATGATCCATTTTTTTTAAGAATTTCGGTGATATTTCGGTTTCAGGTTACCCTAAACTTTTCCTTCATTTTATAAGCCTCCATTCGAAATTTTGTTTTCAACTTAGGTTAAGTTTTCAAAAATAGAGAGAAAACTAGATTGTGTATCAAGCCTAACATATATACATTTATATGTATGAGGAATTGTTCTTAGACTATGGTACATTTATTTATATATATATATTTATATATATATTTTATTTTTATTTATTTATTTATATATTTTCATTTATTTATTCCCTTAGCTTCATTAGATTTTCTAATTCACCCATGTAGCAAGCCTTTTACCGATGACTCCCAGACCAGATAGTTTTAGGGCACCATATGAGGATACATCCCTAAGGTTCAAGGACTCGAGTAAACTAGGCCACGAACGCTAAGGACTCAACCATATTTAAGCATGACTAGTTATACTTCTTAAGGCACAACTAACCAGCTTAATTGGTTATCAAGTTTTTATTTATTTATCTATATATTTTTTCTTTTTTCTTTTTTATATATATAAATATAAACAAAGTTACTAAGTCCTTGATTAATCCCTCAACATGTAAATGTATAGAGTGCTTAGGAAAAATTCAAAGTCTAATTATCTTTCTATTCTTTTCTTCTTAACCTAAAGATCCAACAATACTTTTTATTTTGACTTATATTAAGAAATCATAGTTTAGGCTTTCCCTAATTCCTAAGATCAAGTTAATTCTTTAAAAATGGATCACAGAAAATATTTTTTTATTTTTTCTTTTTATATGTAAGAAAGAAAAATCTAAGAAAATCCTAGAAAATCTAAAAAAAATCCTAAAAACTAAAAAAAATCTATGTTAGTATATATCCCCCATACCTATCTCATGCATTGTCCCCAATGTATGCAAGTAAAATATATGCATAAAATAGGTAAAGAAAAGATGTCACCCCCTCCTTCGGCTCAGACCAGCAGTGTTGCTATGTCCGGCCGACTGCGAACGCCACAGACCCTCCTCGATGTGGTCGAGGCGAGTGGTCTGCTCCTCTACCTGCTTCATCAGTCTAACTTGACCCTTAAAGATCTTCTTCAAGCCTCGCCAAATGGTGGACACGAAGGCTCATAAATCAGTCGGGGGGTCCTGCTACCAAAAGGCCGGGTCATCATCATCATCCTCCAAAAGTTCCTCCGAAGAGGACTAAGCCGGGGCATCTTCAGGCTGGACACTAGGGGTCCAGACCGCATAGAGACAATTATTATAAGCACTTGTTGCCCTCTCTGGTGCAATAAATACTCTATCGTAAGAGTCAAAGACTACATCTGGTAAGAAGTTCCTACACAGACAAGCGATCAAAACTAGATGAGAGCATTTGGTACCGCGTGTGCGCATAAAGTTTGTGATGATACTATGAAAGATGATCGTGTTGATGCAAACGTTGTGCTGCCGAGTCATGAGATCGTGAATGATTTGCAGCACCGGTCTATTAAAGGAGGTCGTATGGTCAAGCCCAAGTATGTTGCGTTGGATCTATCGTCCAACGCAATGTATATTACGAAACGTAGTGCTGGCTTGAGCCCCTATCCTGTTCGGTACAGCAAGCCCATATGACTGTCATGTAGTCAATTAATGGTAGGGGGTCGCGATGGTGCGGGTTGCTGGGGACATGTGTGTAGTCCTCCAACATATCAACAGTGATAAAAAGGTCCCTAGTAGGCATGTGCACCATGAATTGGTTGGTGTCAAAGTTAATAGAGGCTTGATAATTTGAAGCATAGAAGAGCTTTACAAGCTCGGGGCAATGGTAAGCCTCATGGTCAGAGTTATCGTAGACTAACATATACCAATTCCATTCATGAATTATATCTAAAAAGATGTGGCCATTGAATATCACTAAAAATTCTTGAAAAGTCTTTCTCAGCAAATATGGATGGTGCCATGATTGAAAATACGAAGGAAAGAAATTCGCAAATCTCACCCGGATTACGTGAGGGGAAACCAAAACTAGATTGCAGAGAGCAATCTACAAGAGGAACAAGAAATCGAGTTGTAGATCTGAGATCTACAGATAGTAGCGACGGTAGAGAAATTTGGCGGCGCTCTGGACTCCACCACAATGTCACGGAGGCGCGGCTTTGACCGAGAAAACGCGGCACTTTTAGGGAGGCAAGGGCTGGGGAAAAGTTGGGTGGCGGCGCTCTCTTCTCTCGTTTCAGATCTGATTTCAGATGGTGGGGTAGAAAACGAAAGAGAGACTGGGGGTATATATAGGGGCCTGAGAAGGGTAGAGTTCCAAATTTGCCCTAGGTAAAAATTGAGAATTTCAACCCTAGGGTAAATTCTGATTATTAGAAGGGAAAAGGAGTATATAAAGGGAAGAAAACCTAGGTGCTATTTAGCACTTAGGTCCATTTTTTTGTTATATTTCGTTTATTTTATTTTCTTGTTATCTTTTTTATTGTACTCTTAATAATTTTTTTCATTTATTATTATTATTATTTGTATTTGTATTTTTTATTTTTTATTTGTTTTTGTTTTGTTTTATTTTACAGAGTAGGGCCTAAAAAGATTTACAAGAAACACCGAGGGAGAGTGCAGAAGGATTTGGTCACATGTAGACTGGGTCACAAAGATTCAGTTCGAGAATATCGTATGACTCAGACTCTGTGGTGTAAAATAGTTTAAGTCGTTGGCCATTAACTTTGAACATGTTGCCACTCTTTGGATCGGAAATCTCAATCGCACCATGTGGGGAGACTGTTTGTACAATATATGGTCCTGAACACCTGGTTTTCAGCTTACCAGGGAAAAGGTGGAGCCTAGAGTTGTACAACAGAACTTTTTATCCTGGGACAAAATTCTTCCTATGAATGGATTTGTCATGAAAGAGTTTAGTTCTATGTATAGAGATCTGAGCGTTATCGTATGCATCATTTCTTAACTCTTCCAGCTCGGAAATCTGCAACTTTCTCAGGTCACTGGCTTTCTTTAAGTCAAAGTTTAACTGTTTTATCGCCCAAATCGCACGGTGCTCTAACTCCGCAGGCAAATGACAGGGCTTTCCAAATATAACTCAATATGGAGACATACCGAGGACAGTCTTGTAGGCGGTCCGATATGCCCATAAGGCATCAACGAGTTTAATGGACAAGTCTTTATGGTTCTGTCCTATAGTTTTCTCCAATATCAGTTTTATTTGTCTATTAGTAACTTTCACTTGCCCGTTCGTCCGAGGGTGATAATTCGTGAACAATTTATGAGAAATAGAGTATTTCCGCATTAGGGCTTCAAAAGCCCAATTGCAGAAATGACTCCCGTTGTCACTAATTATCGCACGGGGGCTCTGAAGCGTGAAATGTTATTTTCTCTTAAGAATTTGATGACAACTTGGTTGTCATTTGTTCTGGTCGGAACAACTTCAGCCCACTTTGAAACAAAGTTTACAACTACCAAAATGAATTCGTTGTTGTAAGACATAGAAAAGGGTCCCATGAAATCGATGCCCCACAAATCAAAAATTTCTACCTCCATGACCGGTGTAAGGGGCATCATGTCTCTTCGTGTGATTTAACCCGTCATTTGACATTTGGCATAGAGTTTGCAAAAAGTATAAGCATCCTTGAAGAGAGTGGGCCAATAGAACCTACTCTGAAGGACTTTCTCAACAGTCTTTCGTAGACCAAAGTGTCCACCACAAGCTAACTCGTGACAAAATGTCAAAACACTCTGATGTTCATCCTCAGGAAGACACCTTCTAATTATCTAGTCAGGGCAATATTTGAATAAATACGGTTCATCCCAAAAGAAAAACTGTACTTGTGTCATAAATCGGTGCTTGTCCTGACCTTACCAATTTGAAGGTGTTCGCCTGGTTGTAAGGTAGTTTGCAATATAAGCATACCAGAGCTCTTTACACATCGTGAAGATGTGTTCGTCAGGAAAGTCTTCATTGATAGGTGTTATCTCAATTGGCGCATTGGGAATTCTCGAAAGGTGATCTGCCACCACATTCTCAACGCCCTTTTTATCTTTGATCTCTAAGTCAAGATCTTGCAAAAGAAGTATCCATCGAATCAGTCTAGCTTTTGCATCCTTCTTTTGCATCAAGTATCTTAGGGCGGAGTGATCGGTGAAATCATTGTCCTAGACCCTAGTAGGTATTGGCGAAACTTTTCCAACGCAAACACAACTGCTAAAAATTTCTTTTCAGTCGTTGTGTAATTTAGTTAGGCTCGTTGAGCATTCTACTAGCATAGTAAATCATGTGTTGCCTATTATCAATACGCTATCCTAGAACAGTGCCTATGGCATAATCAGAGGCGTCACACATGATTTTGAAGGGTCTACTCCAATCAGGCGCTGAGATTATTGGCGCCGAGACAAGTCTATGCTTTAGCTCCTCCGAAGCTTGTAGACATTCTTCATCAAAATTGAAGGGCACATCTTTTCCTAAGAGATTAGTTAAACGTCTAGCAATGTTGCTAAACTCCTTAATAAATCTTTTATAGAAGCCAGCGTGCCCTAGGAATAATATAATATCTTTAGGCATTTTGGCTCCGGGAGCTTTGCTATCACTTCAACTTTTGATCTATCAACCTCAATTCCTCTGTTTGAAATTTCGTGCCTCAGGACGATTCCTTACTTGACCATAAAATGACACTTCTCCCAGTTTAGTGTCAAGTTTTTCTCTATGCATCTTTGTAAAACCAGCTTCAAATGATGCAAGCACTGGCCAAAGGAATCGCCGTATATAGAGAAATCATCCATGAAAATTCTCAAAAAACTTTCCACCATGTCAGAAAAGAGACTAAGCATGCAACGTTGGAACGTTGCGGGAGCATTGCATAGACCGAAGGGCATTCTTCGGTATGCAAATGTTCCAAAGGAACAAGTGAAAATAGTCTTGTCTTGATCCTTGGGAGCGATAGGGATTTGATTATATCCTGAATATCCATCAGGAAATAATAATATTCATGTCCAGCTAGTCTCTCGAGCATTTGGTCTATGAATGGAAGAGGGAAGTGGTCTTTACGTGTGACAACATTCAATTTTTGGTAATCAATACAGACTCGAATCTTTGTTGGAAGACGAGTTTATACTAATTCCTTCTTATCATTTTCTACCACGGTAAAGCCTGCCTTCTTTGGCACAATGTGGACTGGACTAATCCATTGGCTATCGAATATGAGATAAAAAATCCCATTGTCTAGTAACTTCAAAATTTCAGCTCAGACAGCCTCTTGCATGATTGGGTTTAGTCGACGCTATGGGTCACGTTTTGGCTTTGCATCTTCAGTTAAGTGAATCTGGTGTTGTATAATGGATGGTCTGATCCCCTTTAGATTAGCCATGGTCCAACCAATGACCTCTCGATTTTTCCTCAACACCGCAAGAAGATCCTCTTCTTGTAGTTCCGTAAGATGGGATGCTATTATCACGGGGAAAGCTTTCTTTTCACCCAAGTACTCGTACTTGAGAAGACTAGGAAGAACTTTAAACTCGAAAGAGGGGGCGTGATCTATCGATGGTTGTTCTTCTTGTAGGGAAAGGATAGGGGTTGCGTTTGTTGCCCACTCTAAGTATATGGCCGCGCAACACTATAAGACCATCATAAACATGGAGACTATATCGGTGCTCATCAGTTTCCCCATCCCGGTGTAAGTTGTCTAATAATTATAATTTGTTCAGTGATAATATCCACATGGTATACACAGTAATCCTATATTCATGGTTATCCAATTACGGGGATGAACAGAAGTATAGTATCAGGAGTCTCCCTTTTACAAGGGTTGTTCAGGAATACAGGAGTTCAGGAGCACAGGAGTTTATGAGTACCAAATATCTGGTAACAGTATAATAATCATGTCAAGTCCCCGTAAAAGTGAAAATCATGAATATGCAAAGAAATACAGGTATTAGGTGTAATAGTATCCAGTCAGGTGTCACAATATCAGGTCAAATATACTAATGCCAGGTGATAGCATGTCAAATGAGTGATAGCATGTCAACCGTCAAGTATAGCATGGTAAGTACCGGTGTCAGATATCAAGTGATAAGTGTAGCATGGCAAGTACCGGTGTATATATATCAGGGTCAGGTAACTAATACGTCAGTGAGAGTCACAATATCATATATCAGGTATCAACAGGTCACATAACATGGTACAGGAGAACGATATAAACATTTTAAGCTCTTCACAATCATTTTTATAACAATAATAATTTAGTCTATAATTTAGCTATGCGGAGCCGAGTAAAACGGGAGCAGATCTAGACATACCCGGTATAATACCGGCCCAACAAAGTATAATCACGGTCGGAAGCTATTTATAAAACATGATAAATTTTAGAAATCATTTATATAACACATACCAACTTGCATAAAGAGACATCATATATTAAAAGCCAGATAATAATTATTAGACATAAAACGATGTAATAAAGGAAGAAATGTCAAAGAAATGTACTCGCCTAACACCAGAATGAAAATACCGAGAAAAAGTTTGAGAAATCTGCGAACCCGTGCCAGCAAGCCACTAGCCCATAAGATATATAAATATATATATAATAAATATTATAAATATATTAGAGAGGGAATAAGAGGGGGGAGAGAGAGGGGAGAGAGAGAGAGAGAGAGAGAGAGAAAATAGGGTATTTTTAGAAAAAAAATAAGAATTAAAAGGGGAGGAGTATGATTGAAATTATGGAAAAGTAATTAGGGAATGAGGGGATGGGTATTTAGGGAATGTAGAAAAGTGGGTATATTTTAGGAAAAGAAAGAAAGAAAAAGAAAAAAAGAAAGAAATAAAGAAGGAAAGAAGAAGAAAGAAAGAAAGAAAGAAGGTGGGGGGGGGGGCGTTGGCCGGCGGCCAGGCCGCCACTGGGGCGGCGGCACCACCGCCGAAGGTGGGGGCAACGCGCCTAGCCTGGGGAGGGGAGGAGTGGAGGAGTGTTTGGTTTGGTATTGTTTGGTGGTGGTAGTTGGTGGTGGTGGTTGTCGTGGTTGTTAGAGGTGGTAGGGAGTTAGAGGAGGTGATGATGGAGTGGTAGATTTGATGGAGATGGTGGAGAATTTTGGAGGAGGAAGAGAGGTGGGGGTGATGGGTTTGTTTGAAATTAGAAGTGGTGGGTGGTTGGTGGAGGTTGAAGGAGGTGGAGGAGTAGAGAGGGGTGTGGGGGAGCGGTGGTCGGCGGGTATAGGGGGCGACAGTGGTTGATCGGCAAAAGCAAGTACAAGAATAAATAAAATGAGTGTTGATCAATGTTACTACTTTTGCGATTCTTCCGTATAGCGAAGAATCTATACGGGTCGTATCCACAAGGAGGGAGAGCGACGGAAGCTTGATGCGGCTTTTTGTTCAAGAAAAGAGAAAGTTCTTTGTTTTAAATAAATAATTGAAAAACGAAAACAAGTTGGTTTCAAAAATTATTTGAAAATGATTTGGTGGTTTATAAAGTTGGATTTTCTTAATGGAAAAAAAATGCATGGCTAACTTTCTACTAAGTGCTCCTACTAATCCTTAAGTTCTTGAAAATGTAGCCTCACGATGGATCATAGACAAGCTTAACCCTTATGCATAGGAATTATTCACGTGAAAATCGAGTAAAAGTTCTTCCTATAACTTAGCTTAACACGGTAAAAACTTGGACATTCCCTTATCAAGATCCAATAGAAGGCGAGAATAAGGGAAGACACAAGTGCACTAATGGTATCGGCAAAGTTAAAAGGAAAATATCTAACTTATAACAATAAGTAAAGTACACAACTCATAGATCATCAAAAACCATTAAGTAAGAAATATAAGAAAGTAATACTTGTAGGTAAGTTAGAGTTAAAACCCTCGTCTTTAGATGTCATAGCTCTCGTTTGCACAAGGCTTGTTTGACACTATTGACTCATTTGGGTTATCAATCAAGTTGTTAGAGATTAGTGGGTTTGTAATTAGTTAGCCATGCAATGAAAAATTTAGTTAGACATTGTAGTAAAAGAAACAACAAAAGAAAAGGGGTAAAGAGAACGGGAGTTACACTACAAGAAAACAAAAGAAAAGAAGTGAAGAGAAAGGAAGTTACACTATAACAAGGAAGTAAAAGTAAATGAAAAACACAAGTAAATGAAAAAAATAAAGAGAAGTAGTTACTTGTATTACCTTATCACCTTCAAATACAACTTGTACGCACTCTCTCTTTCACTCTAATGGCTAAAACTAAAACTAGAAAGAGAAGGAAACTAAAACAACTGCAATCCTAAAAACAGGATTACAACAACTCTATTCTCTGGATATCTCCAACTGAAGCCCCTGGGGAATATTTATAGGCACCAGAGAAAGGGGGCCAGGGGGACGACCACTAGCCCAAAGCCCGGGCACGCGCGCCCGTATGGCCGCGAAAACTCGTCCTAGGCCGCGTTTTCGCGGCCCTGCCAGGGCAGCGTGCGCCTGGCTTCCCGCAGCGCGTTGCCCCTTCTGTCTCCTGTCAGGGTCTGCTGGATTCGTGATTTGATGCCCTGTGCTGACAAAATCTCCTTCCTAAAGTCAATGGCAACTTGGTAGGCCTTTAATCACCCATTAAATGATGGTTTAGGGTCTTCTTCTTTATTTGCACACCATGGACCTAAATTAAAGTAAGCAAAGCTTTATTAGTAGATTTTTACATCAAATAAATATGAGAATGTGATGAAAATTATGAAAAATTAAAGACTAATCACACCCCCACACTTATCTTTTTGCTCGTCCCGAGCAAAACAAAAAATAAGAAAATTATTATACCCTTTCGCAGGTGATGCGATTGCACTGAGCATGTGCAACAAGCCTTTAAACTTCTAGGTTTTCCCTACATGAGGAGTGTTATCTCCTGAGAGTTTTCAGCAGATTGCACCCACAAAATCCAGTAAGTGAAAAAATATTTAGTTGTTAGCAAACCTCCTTCAAGAAAAAGAACTTCCAATCATATAAGTAAAAATGACCGAATGATGTAAGAATTAGATACAACCCTCATAAGTCATCCTATACTTTAGCCTTCATAAAAGAAGAAATTATGGTTATTCTTTAAATTTAGAAAAGGATCTTGTACTTCTAACTTATTCTGTTATTTGCTTTAGATAGATATACATAATGTGTAAGTGTGATGTGCTTGGGATTTTTCAACTCAACTTTGAATATCATTTAAATTTATTAATATTTATCTATCATTCTTGATTGCATTAGGCTTTCTACTTTACTCATGTAACACATATCAAACCGATGACTTCCAAACCAGATGGTTTTAGGGCACCAGTGGAAAAACACCCCTTAGGTCAAATATGCAAGTATAGTAGGCCACGAAATCAAGATTTACTTACATATTATATATTGATTTTATTTTATTTTTTTGGCGTGAGTAATCATGCTTCTTGAGGCACAATTATCCAGCATTTTTTCAGAGTTGTGTCTCTAAATCCCAAGCATGTGTGTGGTTTATGCATATTCTACTAAGGCTAAATAAAAGGTATGAGTTATTTTCCTTATCCCTCCTAACTCTTAGTCAAATCAATCTTTCTTGTTTACTTAGGCAAAAATAAAGATTCATTAATAAGATTCCCTTAATTCTTACAACCTTTGGGATTTTTATAAAGAGTATGAAATTTCTTTTCAATTTTAGGGTTTTTTCCAGAAAAAAGAAACATAATAGAAGGAAAAAGAAAAGTGTTAGCACCCCCCCCACACCTATCTAATGCATTGTCCTCAATGAATGTTATGTAAATGCAAAAGCAATAAATAGGGTGAAGAAGTATGTCACTGTCTTCGCTGACTCGGGCCGGCCAAGTGCGAATAGGTTAAAAAAATGTCAAAAAAAATGTAAAAGGGGTAAGTATATAAACAAATAATTGATTTTGTGATTTTTTTTTCTAGTGTGGACGGCTGGGTTAGGTGTAGGACGAGTCAAAAAGAATTAGCACACTATCAGCCTGTGATATAGGATCAGTGGTCAAGAAGGGCTTCAGTCTATACCCGTTCACTTTGAATTCCATGTTGTTTTTAGGGTCTACAATAATCACAACACCGTGTGGGAAAACGGTGTGCACAATGAACGGTCCAGACCAACGAGTCTTCAGCTTTCTCGTGAAAATATGAAGCCTAGAGTCATACAGCAGAGCCTTGTCTCCCAGGGCAAAGTTTTTTCAGGTTATGATCTGGTCATGAAAAAAGTTTAGTCCTGCTTTTGATGATTCGGGCATTCTCATAGGCTTCATTCCGTATCTCCTCTAATTCTGAGATCTGCAGTCTCTTTAGCTCACCGGCTTTACTCAGATCAAAATTGAGTTGCTTAATGGCCTATAGGGTACGATATTCTAACTCGACTGGAAGATGACAGGCTTTTTTAGATACGATTCTATATGGAGACATCCTCAGAACTGTCTTAAAAGCAGTGCGGTAAGCCCACAATGCATTGTTGAGTTTGACCGACCAATCCTTTCGGTTCTGTCTGATAGTCTTTTCTAAAATGAGCTTGAGTTGTCGATTAGTGACTTCGACCTGCCCATTTGTCTGGGAATGATACAGAGTAGATAACTTGTGAGTGATGGAATATTTTCGCATTAGAACTTCAAAAACTCTGTTGCAGAAATGCAATCTATTATCACTAATTATCGCTCTAGGGGTGCCAAATCGAGAGAAGATGTTTTCTTTAAGAAATGACAACCACTTTGTTGTCATTGGTCTTTGTAAGCATAGCTTCAACCCATTTAGAGACGTAATCGACAACAACCAAAATGAACTGGTTGCCGAAGGAATTAGAGAATGGTCCCATGAAGTCGATCCCCAAACATCAAAAATTTCAACTTCCAGGATTGGGTTTAGGGGCAACATGTCTCTTCTTGAAATTTCCTAATCTTCTGACAATTTGCGCATGACTTGCAAAAATGGTGTGAGTCTTTGAACAAAGTGGGCAGTAACCCACTTTGTAGAACTTTCTCTGCAGTCTTGCGGGAGACCGAAGTGCCCTCCACATGCAAGGTCATGGCAAAAGCTGAGCACACTTCTCTGTTCCTCCTTTGGTATGCATCGTCGAATAATCTGTTCCGGACAATACTTAAAAAGATATGACTCTTCCCAGAAGAAGTACCATACTTGGGCAAAGAAACGACACTGGTCTTGCTTTGTCCAGTCAGTGGGTAATTATCCAGTGGTCAAGTAATTAACAATGTCTGCATACCAGGTTTCCTTAAGAATGGCCAGGATGTGCTCGTCTGGGAAATCCTCATTGATCAGAGCTTGTATAATCGGTGCATTCGGAATTCGTGATAAATGATCTGCAACCACATTTTCTATACCCCATTTATCCTGAATTTCCAAGTCGAACTCTTGAAGCAAAAGGATCCACCGAGTCAATCAGGCTTTTACTTCCTTCTTGGTCATGAGGTATTTTAGAGCCGAGTGATCCGTCAATATCACCGTCTTCGAGCCTAACAAGTAGGGCCGAAACTTCTCTAACGCAAAGACAACGACCAAGAATTCCTTCTCAGTCGTTGTATAATTCTGTTGGGCGTCATTCAAGGTCCTTATCAAGTAATAAATCATGTGCTGCCTATTGTCGATGCGCTGTCCTAGAACAGCGCCAATAGCAAAATCAGAGGCATCGCACATGATTTCAAATGATTGGGCCCAATTAGGAGCAGAAATAATAGGCGCAGAAATAAGTTCTTGCTTAAGCTTCCCCGATGACTTGAAACATTCATCGTTAAAATCAAAGGGCGCGTCCTTAGTGAGCAGGTTGGTTAAGGGCCTAGCGATTTTGCTAAAATCTTTAATGAACCGTCGGTAGAACCCAACATGCCCTAGAAAGGATCTAATATCCTTGATGCTTTTGGGTGGTGCAAGCTTAACAATCACTTCTACTTTAGCCTTGTCCACTTCAATGCCTCTCCTTGAAATCTCATGGCCTATGACAATCCCTTGTCTCACAATGAAGTGGCATTTCTCCCAGTTTAGAGTTAGATTCTTCTCCTTGTATTTCTGCAGAACTAACTCTAGGTGATGAAAATACTGATCAAAGGAATCTCTGTAGATGGAGAAATCATCCATAAAAATTTGAACGAAACGTTCTACCATGTCAGAGAAAAGACTAAGCATGCACCGTTGGAATTTTGTGGGAGCATTGCACAATCCAAAGGGCATGCGTCGGTAAGCAAAGGTTCTGAACGAGCAGGTGAACGTGGTCTTTTCCTGGTCTTCTGCAGCGATGGGAATTTTATTGTATCCTGAGTACCCATCTAGGAAGAAGTAGTACTCATGTCCAGCCAGGCGTTCAAGCATTTGGTCGATGAAGGGTAGCGGGAAGTGGTCTTTACGGGTGGCTGCATTCAACTTTCTATAGTCGATACAAACACGAACCTTGGTAGGCAGTCTTGTTTGTACTAACTCTTTTTGCTCATTTTTAACCACCGTAAAGCCAGCTTTCTTCGGGACCGCATGAACAGGGCTAACCCATTTGTAAATCACCTAGAAGGGGTGAATAGGTGATGGCTAATCTTATGGTCACTAAATGCGGAATTAAAAAACTATTATGACCTAAACTAAAAATCTTAAACTAAACACCACGTATAACACAAGAGTGTAGCCGAATTCCCCGTGAAGAGCTCTGGACTAACTCCTATAGATTCCCCTAGATAAGGGTTGAGGTGCCGCGTTGGCTCTCTTGGTTGAATACAAGTGTTAGCAAACAATCCCCAAACATATAACAATTAAGCACACAAGTATATCAAGCATATAAATATGAAAGCAATAGAGGCATGCAAGATATACAACAATAAGGGGGAGAGAGAGTAAGAGCAATCGTAAACACAAGGGATTTGTTTCAAGGTTCGAGCACACTTGCTCTACATCCCCGCCTTCGACACACGAAGGATTTCCACTAAAATCAATCCCACCGGATCACTCGGTGCCGCAACACCTACAAGCTCTTGAACTCCCTAGTCCGTACACACCGCAAGCCACACAAGCTCGCCGAGGTCGCACCTCAAACAACAAGTTTGCACCCGAACTCGAAACAACGCGAACACACAAGTCCGCCTCCTTAAAGTACAAGAAAGATCTCTTGGTGATCTAAACACTTGATCACTAATAAAAAACTCTCACAAGAACACTCCTATAGAATGAATATGTCAATGGGTGCTCAAGTGTTTGTGAGAAAAACAAGAATGAAAATGGTGGAGGAAAAACTCAAAGAAATCACTTTTAAACACTCTTGATAATCTCTCCTTTTGATTAAAAATATTGGCTCTAAAACAAGTGGAGAAAACCTCTTAAAAGAGTTGAGAAAACTGGTGAAAATCCACTTGAAAATCTTAAAGAAAACAGCCCCCAAATGCCCCTTTTTATAGAGCTAGAAAAAACTAGCCGTTGGGGTCTGACAGAACTGTCGGTCGACCGTCCTGTCGACCGGCCAACGGTCATACTTTAGACCGTTTTGCCATCGGTCGACCGGTCAGTCGACCGAGGCCAGGATACAGAGAGCAAGTCTCTCTGTCCGGTCGACCGCTCGGTCGACCGGGGCCTTTCCAGAGAGCAGAGCTCTCTAGACGGTCGACCGGCCTTCCTGCCGGAACTGACGTGCACGTCTGTGCACGTCGGTCGACCGCCCGGTCGACCGGCTGAAGCCAGATCAGAAAACTTAGGGATTTGAAACTTGGTCTTTTTGGCTAAAATAAAATCCCATAAAATATGATAAATCTACAAAAATAGTTTTACCAATATACTTTGATAAACAAACATGCTTGCACAAAATCAAGGCATGTTTCAAATGATTTGGACTGTTTTTGTAACTTGGAAAAATTGGCTTAAAAATGAAAACTATATTTTTCCAAACTTGATTTTTCAAAACTTGTTTTTCCAAAACTTCACCAAATACAAAAACAAGATATTTAAACAACTTTTAAAGTATAGTGTGTATGGATATGATCCACTACACAAACATGGTGAAATATCTATGTTTTTGACATTATGCACTAAATAAGGTTTTGGATAAAACATGTAAACTTGAAAACCAAAAATCAAAATGATATTTTGTAAAATAGAAAATATTTTGTAAAAATAAAACTATCGAGAGTGTGTGTGTGTGTATATGTATACTTGAGCAATCCACCAACTATTCTATCCTTTACATTTTATCTAAAAATAAAATCTTATAAAAACAAACCTAGACATAAGTCTTCATCTTCTTGAAGTCTTCACTTGAAGCCTTCTTATCTTCTTGACTTGGTCAAAACACGATCCATAGAGATAGACTCCTCTTGAGTACTTGATGTGATCTTGATGCACAAGCTCTTGAATCAAACCGTGTAAGCTCCAAAACTTGACTTTAAATCCTTTGTTGAAGCTACACACCTACTAAGATCTTGATCATAAATCTGTCACTAATTAAACACAAGATCATTAGTAAACATAACTACATGAGTTGATCATCATCAAAACTAGAGTGATGGGCCTTTGGGCCAACACCATTGGCTATCAGAAATGGGATAAATGATCCCGTTGCCTAATAGTTTCATAATTTCTACTTTTACTGCCTCTTGCATGAGTGGGTTAAGCCTGCGTTGTGGGCCCCTCCTGGGGGTTGCTTCATCAATTAAATGGATTCTATATTGAACTATGGCTGGATTTATCCCTTTGATATCCGGCGTTGTCCATCCAATAGCTTCCCTATGTCTTTTCAGAATAGACATTAAGTTGTCCTCTTGTTGTTCAGTCAGGTGGGATGCTATGATGACTGGCAAGGTTTCTCTTCCACCCAAGTAGGCGTACTTGAGGTGTTCTGGTAAGGCTTTTAGCTCTAGGAAAGGTGTTGCTTCATTGGGGGCAATCTTCAGACTTTCAATCCTATGATGAGGTACACTTGGGCTTGACGCCCAATCCACTGCTGAATCAACAATCTGGTCTAGATTAAAATCCTCAGCCTCTAGATCAAACTCTACCTCCGTTTCTATGTCCATGCTTTCCTCATGCTCACAGGTCAAATTTTCAATAGAATTGACCTCAAAAGTCTGATCATTGATATCCCTGGGTTGTCTTCCAAGATTGAAGACATTGACTTCCTTCGTCATGTCTCCAAAGGTCAATCGCATAGACCCGTTCCTACAGTTGATTATGGCATTGGTTGTAGCAAGGAATGGGCGCCCTAATATGACTGGAGTTTGAGACCTTAGATTGGGCACAGGTTGGGTCTTAAGTATAATGAAGTCAACGGGATAGATGAAATCCCTGACTCAGATAAGGACATCTGTGATTTTCCCTTGGGAATTTTCACAGATCGGTCAGCTAACTGAATAGTGACTCGGGTTGGGCTCAGCTCGCCTAACCCAAGTTGCTGGTATACTGAGAGAGGTAGTAAGTTGATACTTGCTCCCAGGTCAAGGAGTGCTCTGCTAATCTCGGTCTGTCCTATGGTGCAAGAAATTGTGGGACATCCGAGATCCTTGTATTTCACCAGAATGGGACCAGACAGAATTTCACTTATATTGGTTGCCAAGAACACTTTCTTGGGCACATTTATCTTTCTCTTCTTTGTACACATATCCTTAAGAAATTTGGCATAAGCTGGGACTTGTTGGATAGCGTCAAGAAGAGTCACATTCAGTTTGACCTGATTGAATATCTCAAGCATCTTCTCCATGTGCATATTCTTATTGTTGTTCCTAAGCTATTTGGAAAGGGTGCTACAGGCTTATGAACTTGTTCAACAGCTTTGTCCTCATCAAATGTTTGAGGAGCAGATTGGGAGAAACTAGCAGAGGTGGAGGCTAGAGTAGGATCAGTTTGGACTGGCTTTTTCTGTTGGTAGACCTGGTTGTCTACCTTCTTTTCAGATCGAAGTGTGTGAATAGCATTGCACTGGTTGATCGACGGATCCTGGATTTCATATGCTTGATTGGAGTTTTTGGGTTAACTAGCGGCTAACTAGGTAAGGTCCCCTTTAGTCTTTCACTTAGGGAGCTAACTGATTGGCTCATCTGCATTTCTAATCTTGATATAGCCTGTGAATGGTTGTTCAGCGTTTGTCCCTTGTTTTACATAAAAGCGGTTTGGGACTTCATAAAAGATTTTGTGCTCTCCTCCAACTTACCGAATTTCTTTTCCATTGATGAACTTTGAGAGAAGGAAGATGGAGCTTGAATGAGGAAATTTGGTGGAGGACTGGGATGGTGAAAATTGTTGGAGAAATTAGGCGTAGGAGGATTGTTCTGGGCCCAGGAGAAATTTGGGTGATTCCTCCAACCTGGATTGTATGTTTGTGTGTAGAGATTGCGCGGCGACCGTGAGTAAGCCTCGTTCAGGTGTTCCGGTGGCACTTGCTGGGCATGGAAAATGGGGCACTCTTCAAAGACATGGTTTGGTGCCTGACAGTAAGAATAACTCAGATTATGAATTGGTGGTGGGTTGATTTGGTTGACATTGGCTGGCTCTTTTGTCTCTAGAACCTCTATTCTCCTCATTAGGGTTGCAATCTTAGCTTCTGCAGTTATGAATGATTCTAGAGATAGGAGCCCTCCTCTTGAACCTATCGATTGTGAATTCCTTAGTTTTTTCGAGGCTGGCTCCCATTGCAGGGTTTTCTAAGCAAATCCTCAAATAAGTCCCAACCCTGATTCTCATCCTTTTGTAAGAACCCTCCCTGACACATGGTTTCCAACAGGGTTTTCATTTGATAGTCTAGACCATCGTAGAGAATCTGGCACTGACGCCATTTCTCCACACCATGATGAGGGCACTGAGCAAGGAGACCTTTGAATCGCTCAAAGTATCTCCAAAATGGCTCGCTCGGTTCTTGTCTGAACTGCATGATATTCTTTCTAATGAGGGCTGTTTTATGGATTGGGTAGAATTTCTTCAAGAAGGCCTTGAGAAAATCATCCCACGTCGTGACTGAATCTACCGTCAAACTGTATAACCATTTCTTCGCTAAGTACTTTAGGGAAAAAGGGATAAAGCGTAACCTAACGGCATCATCTCCTAGCTGGCATATACGCATCATGAGGCGCACTTCTTCAAATTCCCTAACAAAGAAGTATGCGTCTTCCGATTCTAAACCATGAAACTTTAGGAGAGTGTTGATGAATTGAGGCTTTAATTCAAAATTATTTTCATTTGCCTCAGGCAGTTTTTATATAAGATGGTAATGAGGTTCTGATCAGGTAAATCTGTCCTGAAGTGACGCCATCACAGATTATGGATGCGAGGGTAGAGATGTGTTTCTGGTTAATCTGAAAGTTGTAGGATCTCTTACCCACTTTTGCATGCAGCACATGGCAAACAACGTAAAGACAACAAACAATAGAAAAGAATAAAAAAATAAACAAAAGAAAGAAAAATAACCACCAAGCCTTAGTCTAAGGTACCTGGACCCAGACGACTCCTAACTGATCGATTCTCCGGGAGAGGTTGTTGCAGGAACTCGACTACAAGCTAATCGGCCAGGAAAGGGCAAAGCTCGGGGGGAGGTATCCGGGCGTGAGCCACGGGCCTTAATTACGCCAAACCACAGAGCTTTCGAGGCTTTGCCTCTCAATCCACTTTCCTTAGACACTGATTTTGCAGGAGTATAGTTCTTGCAATTTTCAACCTCAGTTAATCTTTTAATGAGTCCGAGATGTCCCTAGGGCCAACGTCTATCAGTTTTTAGTTAAGGCTTGGGCTAGAGTCAGTGCACTTGGAGATGATTTTTAGGTTAAGAAAGGGTGATGAAATCCCTACCTTATCTTGTTTATTTGGGATTTTGCCCTTAATGTCAATTGTGCAAGTGTACAGTTTATTCACAACAAGGTAACACTCAAAGCGATAAATCACTCCAAATGTTGGCCCTATTCTATATGAATGCACACGTACCTTTCTCCAGCTTTATTAGTAGATTTTTACATCAAATAAATATGAGAATGTGATGAAAATTATGCAAAATTAGAGACTAATCACACTCTCACACTTTGAAGAGTGCTGGAGAAAAGATACGACATTCTCATATTTATTCTATATAAATGCACACAGTACCTGACACCGGCACTTGAGAAGAGGTCTTTTTGTTGTGGGTTGTTGTTGTAGTTTGTGTGGTTGGAGGAGGTGGTGGGTGGTGGTTGAAGGTGGTGGTTGGTGGTGATTGGTGGTATTGGGGAGTTAGAGGAGGAGGAGGAGGTGATGATGGGGTGATTGGAGTGGTAGAATTGGTGGAGATGAGGGTGAATTTTGGAGAAGAGAAGAAGATGAGGAGATGGGTTATGTTGAAATTGAAGAAGGAGGAGGGTTTTTGGGGTTGATGGAAGTGGAGAAGGAAGTGGAGAGGTTGGGGGTGTGTGGCCAGCGGTTAGGGGTGGCCGGCGGCGGTGGTGGTGATGGTGGAGGCGACGGCCATGGAGAGGAGCTGGTGTTTGGTGTTTTGTTTGAAGTGGTTTGGAGTTAAAATGAAATTAGAAATGGAAAGAGAAGGAAGGAGGAAAGAGATTAAATGGAGAAGGAAGAGAATGGTAATGATGAAAGGGGATGGGGGGAGATGGGCTACAGCAGCAGCCCATCATGCCCTTCTGCAGCTGCTGCGGCTGCGGCAATGAAGGGGAGCAGGGTATGGGGGTTGAGTGAAAGGGAAGAAAAGAAAAGAAGAAAAGAAAGAAAATTAAAGAAAAGGAAAAAAATAAGAAAAAATAGTTAAAATTTTTATTATTAAATAATTTATTTATTATAATTTCTAAAAGTACAAAGTAGGGGAGTAGAGAAGGAAAAAGTAAGAAAAGAAATTGTCGGTAAATAATATTACTATTTTAATAGGGCGAAAATTCGACTGTTTCAGAAATGTTCCGAAAAATTCTCAAAAATAGTAAATATTATTTTAAAATGCCTGGTGAAATCGGATTCAAGAAATTCAATGTAATTTTTAAATTAAAAATCTTGAAATTTTCCGGTGATACTAGCCGACACTAGAACCGGTCAAATTTTGATAAATTTAGAAAAATTTTAAAAATTTCAAAAAATATATTTAGATAGAAAATGAAATTCTAAGAAGTAACATAAAAGTCATTTTTGAAAATTCAATCTCATTTGAAAACTAAAAATCTGGGAATCAGTCAGCGATGCCGACCTGCCACCGGTTTTGGAGATTTTGCAGAAAATTTCTGAAAAATTTCAAAAAATTATGAAAAATCTAAAATATTAGAAAACAGTGTCTGAAACTGAAATTGATCAAATCAGATTATTAGAAAAGTCAAATCGGGCTACAGGCTGGCATCGGGTGTTTGGTACGGAGAAGAGACGTTCGGTGCAAAATTTCCTTGAATCAATTGAAAGATTACAACAAACTTATACTCCGACTACAAGGAGGGGAGATGTTGAATCTTAAATCCCCCCTTTGTTTAGTGCTGGGTTCTTCAGGTGGCGATGGAAAGTGAATCTTGTTTTCCGTTGACCGGGTGAACGTCGAAAACTTTTGGGGATCTTCTCTTCGGATGGCGGACGGAGTAACGCAGCTCTGTCGGCCAGAAATCTCAAAGAGATTGTAGGCAAAGACTAACTTGTACGCAGCAAGTTGTCTGAAGGGTTGGACTCTCTTTCCTCCTCTATCGAAGCTCTAAAGTCAAGCTCTTTTCTCTCAGAGTTCTCTCAGAAATCTGACCTTTTCTCCATAGCAACGGGGCTATTTATAGAGGTTTCAGGGGCGTACGTGCCTCCTAAAAACACTCCATAATGGGGGTTAACTTTTCCCATTATGTGGGCCGTGATTGACCCTATAACCGGGACGGTTACAACTGAGACGCGGGTGTCGACCCACGCGCCTTGGTGCTGCTGAGACGCGGGTTTCGACCCTGCGCCTTGGTGCTGCAGTGCTGGCTGAGACGCGGGTGTCGACCCACGCGCCTTGGTGCTGCAGAGACGCGGGTTTCGACCCACGCGCCTTGGTGCAGCTGAGACGCGGGTTTTGACCCACGCGCCTTGGTGCTGCTGAGACGCGGGTGTCGACCCTAGCGCCTTGGTGCTGTAGTGCTGGCTGAGACGCGGGTGTCGACCCACGCGCCTTGGTGCTGCAGAGACGCGGGTTTCGACCCACGCGCCTTGGTGCGGCTGAGACGCGGGTTTCAACCCATGCGCCTTGGTGCTGCTGAGACGCGGGTGTCGACCCTCGCGGTGCTGCAGTGCTGGCTGAGACGCGGGTGTCGACCCATGCGCCTTGGTGCTGCAGAGACGCGGGTTTTGACCCTCGCGCCTTGGTGCCGCAGTGCTGGCTATGATTAGCCCTGCGTCTGGAGTTTGGGACTCTGCTTTTGATGGCTTGTCTTTAATGATTTTTAGACAGCCTACAAAATCTCCTCCAAAATTTTTGATATTCCGCAGTTGGCTGGGACGGATTTCGAAATACTTTGGACTCTAGCTGAATTCGCCCTTCTCGTGGTTGGACTGACAATGCTCTGAGCTTGATCTTGTCTGGACTATGGTCTTCGTGAGTGTACTGTGGAACCCTTTGAAGCCGCCAGAAATGATCGTGGTGAGTGTCTAGATACACAGTCTAAACTCTCCCAGTGCTTTGATTTTATCGTTGGTGTACTTTAAATCAGCGGTGGGCAGTCGTCTGCTGGTACCAGTGTACTGTTGAACTGAATTGCAGAAGCAAGGACTGAACGCCAGTTCTGTGGACTCAGGGGTAGTACTGCTTTAGGGATGACAACGCGACTGTTACTCCATGAGGCAGACGCGACTTTGGCTGGGTCGAACAGGCGCGTCCATCGAAGGGACGCGTCTCTTGGGATGAAGACGCGACTGTTAGATGTGAATCCGTGCCATGAGTATGTTGCCACGTGTCCTGTTATATTGAGGGGACATCCTCTTTTTGGCGTGCGAACTTCACGCTGCATTTAAAGCGCTATCCACGCGTCAGGTGGTAATTGGGCGTCGAGCCAAGCGCCGCGTATCTTTGCGAATCACCATGCCTATAAAAGGCAACAGTCTTTCAAGAGTCATCATTAGACTCTCCTTCGTCTCCGTGTGCATCTGTTAGGGTTTTGAGAAAGGAACTTCCTTTTTTCTCTTTACTTCATCAAACACCGGATCTTTGATTCGCAATGGCACCAAAGGCCAAGCACACTGCTTCGTCTTCACGGGCGGTCGTCGCTGAGACTCAAAGGGGCGGTTCCTCCATGCAGGAAGCCCCTATTTCAGGTATAAAGCCATCGGACTTGATTTCCACCATTAAAAGGGTTTATAGAGTTCTTTGAACTCTTGGACCCCACTTTTAAAATTGATCCGCCAACGCGGGCTCGAGCCCATGTTTGATCTTCAGATGCGGCTCTTGAGTCGATAAACAAGGCGCAGGTTTGATGACCCTTGCTGCTTTTATCTGCTCGAATCTGCGTCTGCTTGTTGAACACAGGGCCCCAGTAAGCCTTGCGTTTCGGATTCAACACTTAGAATGTTTCTAAGTATGAAAGATTCGGACGCAGATTTCTTATGACTCTTGAGTCTTGTGAAATCAGACGCTGGTCTTCATGAATCTTGCGTCTGAGTCCAAGTACTTAGAGATTTTTTCATAAGTCTTGGATTTTTAAAACGCGGGCTCCAGGCTAGCCTCGCGATCTTCGGGTCTGGACGCAGATTTTGATGATTGCCGCGTCTGAGTTTACTTCTGCGTTTGAGTTATGGACACTTAATCATTTCCTTTCAGATTTCTGATCAAATGTCGTTTCCTTTTTGCAGTGTGATATTCCGTTGATCCTCTCTCCAAAAAGTGTCACTTCGGGCACGTAGGTGGTACTGACCGCAACTTAACCTTCGTGTTGCAAAGGACTGCTCCTGTGACTGCTGACAAGCCGAAGGAGCGAAGGGAGAGGCTCTCCAAAGTTGACATGGCGATACTCCGGGAACTTATGACTGACGCAGAATTTAAGACGGATTCGCGCATTCCAATGAAGAAACCCGTCTTTTTCTTTGGCGACAATATTGGCGAGGGTGGTTACGTCTTGCATGATGGCGACTATAAGTGGCTTCGCCAGATAGGGGATAGGAAATTCTTTCTTCCAATATGGAGAGAATGCATCCCTTATCCTACCTTCAGCACATGTCTGTCCCTCGGGCAATGGAATGGGATCTTGCCCGATCTGTTCCCAGTGTCTCTCTTGGCATACTAGGCGCCAGGAAGGTGCACTCGGGTGGACACGGAAGGGAGATCTTTGGTTTGTTTCCTGGACGCGGCTCTCAGGCCTGCGTTTGGTGCAACTTGTAAATCACCTAGAGGGGGGTGAATAGGTGATGGTGCTAATCTAGGAACTAAATGCGCTAAATGCGGAAGCTTAAACAAATATTACAACACACTTAATACAACACACAAGTGTAGCCAAATTCCCCGTGAAGGGCTCTGGACTAACTCCTCTTGATTCCCCTTTAATGGGTTGAGGTGCTATGTGAAGCTCTTGTGGTTAAGTACAAGTGAGGCACACACACAAGCAATCCAAGCATATAATGAATAAGCAATATGAATCAATGCAAGGACAACACAAGCAAACAGATATGTATGATATGAATGATGCTATGCACAACACAAATAGAGAGAGTTAGAGAGACAATAGATCAAACGCTAACAATACGATATGTTTCGAGGTTCGAGCCCCTAGCTCTACATCCCCGCCTTCACCACCGTGAAGGATTTCCAATCCACTATTTCCCACCGAGGGAACCTCCACCGAGGAGGATTTGTTACAACACTAGAAGTACTGAACTCCTCTCTCAAACACCGCCTCACAACCGAGGAGTAGGCCCGTAGCCAATACAACAACCACAAACACCTCTACCGAAGAGGGTTACAAACTAAACTCCACCTCTCACTAGAGGGAGCAAACCACAAGCCTCAACCTCTACCAAAGAGGGAGCAAACTAATCACCTCAAATCCACAACCTCACCTCTACCAAAGAGTGAGCAACCAAATAGTGAGAGTTTACAATGGGTGGTCTCTTTCAACCACAAACAATCTCTCCTTTTCCACAAACAAAAAGATCCTAAATAGATTAGGATAGAAGATAGCTCAAGTGTAGAAAACAAGTGTTTTGATCAAAGAAAAACTCTTGGGAAAATACCAAATAGATATTGAAATGAAGAACAATAAACCAATTTCCCAAAAACCTATTTTCTTTGAAAATAACAAAACACTTAAAAACAAATAGAATGAATCTTTTTGCTCTTTGAACTCTTTTTAAAACTTGTTTTTAAAACCAGAGAATGGGAGAAAATCAGCTCTAAAAATCTTAGCCAAAATCCCAAAGAAATGGGGTTTATATAGGCCAAAACAGAAAACTAGCCGTTAGGCTGATCTGGCAGCCTGACAGGCTACCGGTCGGCCGGCCCGCCGACCGCCAAAGGTCAGAAATGTGACCGTTGGGGCAACCGGTCGATCGCCCGGCCGACCGAAATAAACAGAGAGCACTGCTCTCAGTTATGGTCGACCGCCCGGCCGTCCCAATGTGTGCCAGACGTGCACGGTTCTGTGCACGTCGGTCGACCGTACGGGTCGACCGGCCTATGGTTTAGTCGACCCATGCGGTCGGCCGACCTGGCCTGACAGACAGGTCTGGGTCAGAAACATATGTTGAAAATATTTTAGAAAATCTTTTTAAGTCTTGTAAAAATACCCAAAAATAGTTTTATCTTTTTGCATGGATATGTAAACATGTGATAAATATTTTAGCTCAAATATCAAGCATATGAAACCATTTTGTTTCTTAACATTTTTACCAAAAATCAAAACATGTATTTTATCAAACTTGGATTTTTCAATACATGAATAGGAAAGTCAAAATAAGTTTGTATAAGTCATGTAAGCATGTATGTATAACTAGAATACATCTATTATACATATAAACCATGTAAACTTGTTTTGATCAACTATTCATGAAAACATATATCGGTTAAACTAAAAACCGAAAAACCATAAAACGTGTGTGTTGTGCACTTGAGCATATCAACTATACTAAGCTTTACAAATGGATCTAAAACACACTAAACTAAACTAGGATACCTAAGTCTTCTTGACGATCTTCAATCTTCAAGCCGACTCGATCCCAAATGTGATCCACCGAGTGCAAAGGTATGATCTTGATGCTCGGGCACGGGAATCACCAAGTGAAGGCTTCCAAACTCCTCTTTTTGAAGCAATCACCAACTAATATCTTGATCAATGATCTGTAACTAAAATCACAAGATAATTAGTAAACATAACTACATGAGTTAATCATCATCAAAACTAGAGTGGAAGGCCTTTGGGCCAACAATCTCTCCTTTTTGATGATGACAAAACTCATGGAATTATATATGCATGGATTAAAGTTAAGCTTCAAAGAAGCTCCCCCTTAACTCATGCATAAACAAATAATCATAATGAATATGCAATGAAGGCTCTTAAACATGAATGCATATCTATGCATAAACAATAAAAGGCTCTAGATACCCAATGAAATGTTCAAAAACAAAACATGCTCTAGATACCAATTAAAATTAAACTAAATTAAACTTTAATATATGCAAAACATAAACATGCATATGTAAAACATAATCAAACTCAAAATCTTTCTCCCCCTTTTGTCAATCATCAATAAAGGGGTAAAACCAAAACAAAACAAAATCTTCTCCTCCTTTTAATATAAAGAAACAATCTTCAATAAGGGGTAAAAACAAAATCAAATCAATAAATTTTTTCCCCCCTTTTTGTTCGAAACAAAGAATCAATAAAAGGTTGAAAACAAGAAAAACAATATTCTCCCCCCTTTTTGTCTAAAACAAAAACAAAGTCAATAAGGGGTTACATTCAATTAAGATATCAATTAAAAATATGTCAAAGTAGAGCATCTTGATACCAATTGAAAGTAAACAAAAAAATATTGATACCAATTGTAAATAATTTTCATTTTGAACATATGATACCAATTTGAAATTTTCAATCATAAAGTATGGGAGTGAAAAACAATACTAATTGAAAGATGAGATACAACTTTTTCTCCCCCTTTATGAAATACCAAAAGAAACATTGCATAAGCTTGTATATGAATACCAATTGAAAACTAATCAATTGAAACAAACTTGAAACTCAAGCTTATCATAAACAAAAACATATATATGTATGAAAAATATATACCAATTGAAATTGATATTCTTGGAATTGAAAGCATACATACATACAAAATATATGAGTATACAATAAAGGTCAAAATTGATACCAATTGAAAGAATTCAATGATACCAATTGAAACAAAATAATGATCAAGTGTATACATCATATAACTACCACCCAATCATGGTTCAAGTTTTAATGATTTTCATTCTAAAGCATACATGAACATGATCTCCCATCCAACCTCCCATAGAGGTAGGGTTTTTCAAAATAGATTTGAAAATAAGCTTTGTTTGAAAAACTCTACCAAAATGAAGAATATCGCAACTAGTTAAATGGAAAATTGTAAACTAGTACGAAATCCTTCAAGCAAGGAATAACACAAATTATTTTTCATGAACATGAAATCCACATGGCACTAAAACACTCAAAATCCATTAAGCTCAAACATACTCATGAAAAACACAATCATGAGAAACATTCCAAAAGAGGTGAGTGTGCAAGTGTTATGTGAAATATATAATCATGAAATTGGCAATTAAGCTCAATATTCCTTCAAACATGAAAACATGAAAATCATCAAAACTATATTAATCTTCAAGGTATATGTATGTCCTATACAAATTAAAGTATACATACATATCCAAACACAACGAGTCCACAAAATATATGCATTAAGGCACGTGGCTCAAAAAGGATGTATATGTATAATAATAATTTGGATAAAATAGACATATACATGAAGTTAAACAAATAACACGAAATCAAGAAAAACTAAATTTTCACCAAAACAATTTCATTTCAAGGTATATGTATGAATTGTCAACACAATAAGTATACATACATATCCCTAAACACAATTGAGTCCATATATATAGATTTGCATGGAAGGCAAATGACTCAAAGGGTATACATGTATAACTTAAGGTTTGGCAAAATGCACATATACATGAAATGTAAAACACATGATCTACAAAACAAATCCAAAATGGGAATACAAGTTTAGAATGCATGAATCATCAAACCTAGACTATACTAGCACATCTAATGGGTTCAAATAAGCAATCAAGCCCAAACATATATAGATTTATTTGTGGCCCACTATATGCACAAGTATAAATCCTAGTCTTAATGAAAACTAACATCTAAACATGTAATCAACACATGAAGCATAAAACCAAGATATAAATCAACATGATAAACATTAAACATGATTATTATGTAAATCTGCATATTATTAGAGCTATGATAAACATGATAGCTAAACAAAGGTGAGAACACAAAATAATGATCCATATTAAACATGGGTGTCTCAAAGGCTATACATGCATGTCAATGGTCTAATAATCATAGCATTTTTATAATAATCTCAAAACAATAAAACATGCTATAAACAATGAATGTGAAAGCATGTAAACAAAATAAGGAGTTAGGAATCGTTACCAAAACCTATGAGGCAACTCTCCATGTCTCCAAAACAAGGTGATCCTTTCCACCAAACATCCCTTGAAAGTGACGCATCCAATAATCTCCTTTAAGTACGGAACGCATCCACTCCAAGGTACCGCTACTCTCACGTCATGCGAGAGCCCACACCTACATGAAAAACACTAGGGGTGGTCTTTGATACCCATATCTTCTTGGGTCCATGGAGGTTAGTACCTTCTCTAACCCAAACAAACTTATTTGCTAAATTTACATTATGTAATCTATCAAAGCAAAATTTAGCAAGGTGGCCCATACGTCCACAATGTGTACAAGTGTACACATGAGCATACATTGTGTGATGGTGTCCGTGAGGAGCATGTGTATGCCGTGGAGGGTATGCATGCATAGATGGAACTTGTTTCTTTCGAACCAAGGTTTCCAAGCGTTTATGATTCATGGCACATTGGCTCATAATGGAGCCCAAACAATCCATTTTCTTCTTAATTAAATTTTATCATTTTCAATCATAGAAGAAGTGGAGCATGCAATAGGTGAAGTGTGTGATACTACCCTACCATGGCAAACATGTGCATCAATTTTATTTGCAGAATAATGTTTTTCTTTAAACAAACATCTAATCATTTGAAATAGAAATTATTTTATTTTTCAAAGCAACATTCTCTTTTAAAACAAAATCAACTTTTGAAGTTAAATTTTCATTTTTCTTCAAAAGTGTTTCACAATCATTTTTAGATTTTAAAACTCATTTTCTTTTAGAACAAGGTCTAGTTGAGATCTCAATGAATCCCTTTCATTATAGACCTCAACCTTCTCTTGCAAAACATTGTTAAGTCCAGAATGTAAACTTATATTTTCTTTTTCAAGGCCTAGACTTTTCTTTTTCAAAATCTTATATTTTTTAATCAATTTTTCACAAACAATAGATAGTTCTTCATTCAAAGCATGGGGATCAACATAATCATCACATGAAGAACTAGCATCAAAACTATCTAGTTGAGATTCCGAATGTACCTCAAGGGAGTCATTTCCTTGGACCATTAAGCATTGAGAATCGGATTCTCCACTAGACTCCTCCGGTTGAATTTGTAATTGAAGCTTGGAGGTGGTGGTTGTCAACATATTCCACACTGCAAATGCGGAATCAAAGTTAGAAGCAAGCATAAGATATTCTTTATTTAATGTGCTTCTAATGGCCTCAAGGGCTTGTGCATTGACCCCTATATGATTGCTATTACCAAGATAGCATTTCTTGGTAGCGGCAAGATATACATGCAAGCCTAGGGTTTGTAAATAGATGGACATCTTAGTCTTCCAAATAAGAATGTTGGAAGGATCAAACATAGGTGGGGTCATGAAGTTCATGGGTCCAAACTATATGTGTGCAAGCAAGCAAATGCAAACAAGATTAGCAAACAAGGATCTCACTCCTAGGATGTTAAGCCTAAGTATCAGGAGCGTAGGCTCTGATACCAATTGTAAATCACCTAGAGGGGGGTGAATAGGTGATGGTGCTAATCTAGGAACTAAATGCGCTAAATGCAGAAGCTTAAACAAATATTGCAACACACTTAATACAACACACAAGTGTAGCCGAATTTCCCGTGAAGGGCTCTGGACTACTCCTCTTGATTCCCTTTAATGGGTTGAGGTGCTATGTGAAGCTCTTGTGGTTAAGTACAAGTGAGGCACACACACAAGCAATCCAAGCATATAATGAATAAGCAATATGAATCAATGCAAGGACAACACAAGCAAATAGATATGTATGCTATGAATGATGCTATGCACAACACAAATAGAGAGAGTTAGAGAGACAATAGATCAAACGCTAACAATACGATATGTTTCGAGGTTCGAGCCCTAGCTCTACATCCCCGCCTTCACCACCGTGAAGGATTTCCATCCACTATCTCCCACCGAGGGAACCTCCACCGAGGAGGATTTGTTACAACACTAGGAGTACCGAACTCCTCTCTCAAACACCGCCTCACAACCGAGGGGTAGGCCCGTAGCCAATACAACAACCACAAACACCTCTACCGAAGAGGGTTACAAACCAAACTCCACCTCTCACTAGAGGGAGCAAACCACAAGCCTCAACCTCTACCAAAGAGGGAGCAAACCAATCACCTCAAATCCACAACCTCAACCTCTACCAAAGAGGGAGCAACCAAATAATGAGGGTTTACAATGGGTGGTCTCTTTCAACCACAAACAATCTCTCCTTTTCCACAAACAAAAAGATCTTAAATAGATTAGGATAGAAGATAGCTCAAGTGTGGAAAACAAGTGTTTTGATCAAAGAAAAACTCTTGGGAAAATACCAAATAGATATTGAAATGAAGAACAATAAACCAATTTCCCAAAACCTATTTTCTTTGAAAATAACAAAACACTTAAAAACAAATAGAATGAATCTTTTTGCTCTTTAAACTCTTTTTAAAACTTGTTTTTAAAACTAGAGAATGGGAAAAAAATCAGCTCTAAAAATCTTAGCCAAAATCCCAAAGAAATGGGGTTTATATAGGCCAAAACAGAAAACTAGCCGTTAGGCTGATCTGGCAGCCTGACAGGCTACCGGTCGGCCGGCCCGGCCGACCGCCAACGGTCAGAAATATGACCGTTGGGGCAACCCAGTCGACCGCCCGCCGACCGAAATAAACAGAGAGCACTGCTCTCAGTTACGGTCGACCGCCCGGTCGGCCGTCCCAATGTGTGCCAGACGTGCACGGTTCTGTGCACGTCGGTCGACCGTACGGGTCGACCGGCCTATGGTTCGGTCGACCCATGCGGTCGGCTGACCTGGCCTGACAGACAAGTCTGGGTCAGAAACATATGTTGAAAATATTTTAGAAAATCTTTTTAAGTCTTGTAAAAATACCCAAAATAGTTTTATCTTTTTGCATTGATATGTAACATGTGATAAATATTTTAGCTCAAATATCAAGCATATGAAACCATTTTTGTTTCTTAACATTTTTACTAAAAACCAAAACATGTATTTTATCAAACTTGGATTTTTCAATACATGAATAGGAAAGTCAAAATAAGTTTGTATAAGTCATGTAAGCATGTATGTATAACTAGAATCATCTATTATACATATAAACTATGTAAACTTGTTTTGATCAACTATTCATGAAAACATATATCGGTTAAACTAAAAACGAAAAACCATAAAAACGTATGTGTTGTGCACTTGAGCATATCAACTATACTAAGCTTTACAAATGGATCTAAAACACACTAAACTGAAGTAGGATACCTAAGTCTTCTTGATGATCTTCAATCTTCAAGCCGATTCGATCCCAAACGTGATCCACCGAGTGCAAAGGTATGATCTTGATGCTCGGGCACGGGAATCACCAAGTGAAGGCTTCCAAACTCCTCTTTTTGAAGCAATCACCAACTAATATCTTGATCAATGATCTGTAACTAAAATCACAAGATAATTAGTAAACATAACTACATGAGTTAATCATCATCAAAACTAGAGTGGAAGGCCTTTGGGCCAACACAACTTCCCAGGCGTTACATGCAGCTTGTCATAAAGATTTCGTTGGATCTTTAAATGTCCAGTCGATGTTGACGATTGGGGACTCGTATCATCCGACATTTCCCGACGCGGCAGTCCATGCGTCAGCCCTTCATTGGATTTAGGCATTAATGCCTTTAAATGCCAGACCGGCACTGGCGGTTGGAGACTCGCGTCTTCGATGCTTCCCGAAGCGATAGTCCACGTGTCAGCCCGTTATTGGGCTTTGACATGCATGCGGGAGTTAAAGCCGACGGTTCTGATTAGTGAGCCATTGATTACAGGCTTTATGGGTTGCCTATAAATAGGGCTTAGCTTCTCCTTTTAGCAGTTCATTACTTAAACTGCTTTCCTTTGAGAGCGAATGCTCTGAGCGATTCTGCCTTTTCTCTTCAAGGACTATTATCTGGGACTTGCCTCCATGGACAAAGATGACCCAGAGCTTTCATGCTTCTGTTTAGCCTTTCCAGAAGATTACCACTGTCAAGTGATTTCAAGATCAAGAAGTGTCTCCTTGAGCACCTTTTATATCCGCGCCTTGGTGCAGAAGGTTCAACCCTTAATGGGGGTTGCTGCGGGTATGACTGCCATGAAATTTTCAGCCCTGAATTTTGCAACCCCTGTTCGTCGAACAGGGAGATGGCCATTTTTGCATCTGATTCTTTTCGCGCCTCATACCTTAGACGCGGATGCAAAACTAGACTGCATTTGACTTCTGTGTGTATCACAGCTTTGATCGCGTCTGTTTCTGCTGCTGCAGAAGTTAGGTTCACTGCGCGGGTTATTCCTGCGTCTGCAGTTTTCCGCAATAGCTGCGTCTGTCACTTAGTTTTTCTTGTTGAAATATACTACGTTTCAGATCTTCTAACTTTTGCTTTTTGCAGGTAGGCTTAATCATCCCTTTTCATGTTCGTTGGGCCCTTGGGAGAATATATCGGCCAACGAACTTGGTCGATTATCGACCACAGGAGAAGAAGTCATGGCTCCCGTCTTCGGGAGACGGGGATCGGACCCTCGCCAAGATCTCTTTGGATACAATGCACTAATCATGCTTCTTGCATGGCATGGTCAGAGTGAGGATGGCGGTGGATATAGTGGTGGGTATGGTCTTGGATTCCCTTCACCTACCTCAGAAGTGACATTGATGAAAACTCCATGCTCATTGGATGACTTTCTGGCGGTGGAGATGTTCATCAACGAAGGATCATACCCCGCCGCTTCGAATGGTCAGGTGGAATCAGAAGATTCTGCTGCCTTCTGACCTCAAGAAATACCATTGTTCTCGGTCAATCAGAGGCTTCTTCGATGTTTGCATCATGCATTATGGTGCAACCAGCTTTCGATCGTCGCCATAGTGTTCAATCCTACTTTGGCGCCTTCCCAAACATCTAGTACTTGGAATTGTGAGCAGCTTCGAGGAGTGAGTGCAAGCTTTGAGAGAGAAAGGGACTTCTTTGTACTCCTTTATTGTAACACTCAATCTTATTGTATAAGAGAGCGTTTTGTATCACTTTCATATGCCTGGATATAAATAAAAGTGACACTTTTCTTTTTATTTCCTCCTATTGTCTTGAACTTTTTTTTTTGTCAGACGAATAGAAGCGAAGAGTCTTTGACTTGTCAAAACTATGATGATAATCTTAACGAGTCACATTTTGTGGAGAGAGATCCTATTTCAGGAACTCAACAATGCTGTCAGAGGTGTGATGTTAACTTAACAGAGATAAGATAACTTTTGTGGACCTGCCAATCTATAACGGAGAATGACAAGCTGAATTTGTACCCCCAGGGAGGATGAACTTTTATCAGAGGTTTGGGATTAACTTGATTAAGATCACTGGGGAGTTAATGAAAACACTGTTAATGGTGTAATGTTAACCTAACAATGTTTTTAAGTGGACTTGTTATTCTGTTGACGAGAATAACAAGTGAGGCTAGATTCGCGGGGGATCTAGGAAAGTTTTTACCGTTAGAGATGTGATATTAACTTAACGGGTTGAAAGTTGTCTTGTTAGAAGTGTGATGTTAACTTGACAAGATGTGAGTCAGAGGTGTGATATTAACTTGACTCAGAAATATTTCAGTTTTATTTGGGAAGCTGAAAGTATCACTGCCATAGGTGTGATGTTTAACTTAGCAGCGAGGGCAATACTAGAGGTGTAATTTTGAACTTGGCATTGGTCATCTCGACTTTAACAAGGAAGTCTGAGGGAAAGTCATGGCCTTAAGTGTATTGTTGAACTTAGCAATGACTTGGACGCTAGAGGTGTAGTATTAAACTTAGCATCGTTCATTTCAGCTTCGATCTGGAAGTCTGAGGAAGATGACTGTCAGAGGTTTAATATTGAACTTGGCAGCCACTTGATTATTGTTAGAAGTGTAATGTTGAACTTAACAGTAATTTGTTAGAGGTGTGATATTAACTTGACAGAAATTTGTTTGCGATAGGAGCAATTTGAGGGCCTGCCATTCTATTGATGAGAATTGATAAGTGAAGTTTGGAGTGCCAGAGGTATTGTTTTAACTTGGCAAATTTGAAGTTTGCTGCTCCCTGTAGAGTTGACAAGTAAAGTTTGTACTCGATAAGGAGTATTGAAAATTTTCATTACCAGAGGTATAGTGTTAACGTAGCAATGATTGCATTTTGTAGACCTACCATTCTATGAATGAGAATTGGTAAGGGATTTTTGGAGGAAAGAGTGGAACTACATCCACTTAAGATTTTTAGCAAACCCTCAGCTGTCAACGGATTTGAGGTGCCTTTACCAACTACCGTTTGAGTTGGGCTAGCCATGCTATTCCCCTCAGCATGATGAGTTGCCGAAGACTTATGTTGGGCTTAAAAGCCAACATTTTCCTCTATCCTTAGCCATTGGAGGCGTCGGATGTTAATGAGGATGGGAACATTAGAACCCAGGGTTTTTAGCAAACCCTCAGCTGTCAACGGAATTGAGGAGCCTTTACCAACTACCGTTTGAGTTGGGCTAGCCATGCTATTCCCCTCAGCATGATGAGTTATCGAAGACTTATGTTGGGCTTAGAGGCCAACATTTTCCTCTATCCTTAGCCGTTGGAGGCGTCGGATGTTAATGAAGAAGCTCTTCTTGTTTTGATCAGAGGTGTACTTTTAACTTGATCGGTGGAGGAGTACTATTAAGGATAGTGCTTCTTCAAGAATCTGCCATTGATCGGCATCATGAGTGTATCGCCATTTGAAGTTATGAGGCGATATGATCCATTTGAGTAGACTGACTCTACTACAAATGGTCCTTCCCATTTAGACTGGAATTTCCCTTTTGTCTTATGTGTCATTACCATAGATCTTCTGACGGCTAAGACAAGATCGCCTTTCTTGAAAGTTCGCACTTTGACTTTCTTGTTGAAGGCTCTGGTAATCCGGGTTTGGTAAAGCTCAATTTGTTGTTGGGCATGCAGACGTTTGTCATCTAAGGCTTCCAATTCTTGGAGTCGCTGTCTATGCTTCTCCTCATTTGTCATCTCTGCTGTCAGGACGACGCGTAGAGATGGAATTTGGATTTCTAGTGGAAGCACTGCTTCACACCCGTATACCAAAGAAAATGGTGTAGCTTTAGTTGGGTTCGAACAGTTGTGCGATAAGCCCATAAGCATTCACCCAGCTTGTCGTCCCAGTCACGTTGACTTTTCTAGACGAATTTCTTGAGAAGCTTGCCAATAGTTTTGTTGAAAGCTTCTGCGAGATCATTAGCGGCGGGGTAGTATGCCGTTGAGGACACACTCTGGATTCTGAACTTGGCGCAGAACCTTTGGAAAGCCTGACTGATGAACTGGGGACCATTGTCATGGACAATTCGCCGAGGTACACCAAAACGGTAAATGACATGATGTTTGACGAATTTGATCACGTCTGATGACTTTACCTCCTTTAAGGGAACGGCCTCAGCCCATTTGGAGAAGTAATCGGTTATGTCCAAAATAAACCGATGTCCTTTGGAAGACGGTGGGCTGATAGGGCCAACTACATCCATCCCCCACATCTCAAATGGCCAGGTAGAGGTCGTAGGTTGAAGATACCCTGGTGCTTGATGGATGAAATCGCCATGCACTTGGCAGGCGTAACATCTTTTGGCATAAGTGATGGCGTCAGCAATCATCTTGGGCCAATAATATCCCAACCTTTGGAGTCGGTATGCAAGTTTTGGGCCAGGTTGATGGGATCCACACATGCCGTCATGGGCTTCTTTCAATACCTCCTGTGCCTCCTTTGTGAAAGGCAGCGGAGCAAGATCCCGTCATGCGATCGACGATACAATGTTCGCGTAATCGCATTATAGTAGAATTTGGGGGCTTTCCTTCGAATGGCAGCCACTTCTTTGGTGTCCTCCGGCAGGATGCCGTACAAGACGTAATCAATATAGGAGAATCGCCAGTCTCTAGGCTCTGGACCAGTTGACGACTCGAGAACTTCTTTGCCTCGATAATCTCCCGTTGGCTCTCGGTAGTTCTCAAGAGCAATTCTCGGACAATACAGGTCATGGCTGTGGACAAATATCTTCTCTACTGCTCCGGCTGGAAGGGCTAAGGAGGCAGCGAGGGATGCTAGTGCATCTGCATGCGCATTTTGTTTGCATGGTACATGGTCGATGTAGAAGTTTGTAAACTTCCCAGCCATGTGGATAGTTGCGTTGTAATAGGGTACTAGGTCTTCATGTCTGACCTCGTACTCCCCACGAACCTGGGTGATAATGAGCTTGGAGTCACCATATGCCTCGAGATTTTTAACGCCAACCTCATCGGCGAGTTGCATCCCAATCAAGAGGGCATTGTACTCTGCTACATTGTTGGAGCAAGGCTCGGTTAGCGAGATGGCTCGAGGGATCACATAGTTCTGTGGGGAGACGAGTACTACTCCTACTCCTGCCACTATGTGTCCTTTTGGGTTGTTCTTGATGCACCATCAAAGAAGAGTTGCCACACTTGCCTTTCAAAGGATGTCTGGGTCAGGCAGGCTTCAACGACTTCGTCTGGGAGATCCTCGTAAAGTTTGGCTGCCCTCGGATCTGGATGCTCAGCTAGGAAATCTGCCACCGCTTGACCCTTCACGGCTTTTTGTGGTAAAAAGTGCATTTTAAATTGGGATAGCAATATGGCCCATTTTGCCAGCCGGCCATTTAATGATGAAGGCTTTGTCATAAGTAACCTCAAGGGGTTGACTTTTGAGATGACGTTTATTGTTTGGCCTACCAAATAGTGTCGCATTTTCTGAATAGCAAACACCAATGCCAAACACTCTTTCTCGATCGGGTTGTACCAATGTTCGGCTCCGATCATTGTTCTACTCAAATAGTAGATTGCTTGCTCTCGTCCTTGATCATCATTCTGAGCTAGTAGAGCTCCTAAGAAATGATCCATTGCTCGGACGTATACCAGGAAAGGTTTTCCAGACACCGGAGCTGCAAGGACTGGCGGTTGTGTGAGGTACTGTTTAATTTCCTCAAATGCTTGCTTGCAAGCGCTGTCCCAAATGAACGAAACACCTTTCTTCATTAATTTGGAAAAGGGTTGGCATCTCCCGGATAGATTGAGATAAACCTTCGGACATACGCCAATCGTCCTTGCAATCCTCTGAGCTCCTTGAGGTTTCTCGGAGGTTGCATCTCCTAGATAGCGCGAACCTTTTCTGGGTCCAAATGAATCCCGTAGAGATCACTATAAACCCTAGGAATTTTCACTGGCCCCCCCAGGAAGGACTTGGTAGGGTTCATCTTCAATTGATGGGCCCGCATGATGT